>JAKWJD010001755.1:3139821-3369982 GCA_027705065.1 Solanum peruvianum
CCAGTCTAAGTTAACTGGATATCTCTGTTCAAACTGTTACTACTCTTGGTAATTAGCATGTTAATTTCATGCCACATGCATTTAAAATTTGAGCTGTGGTTCAAACATTCTTAAACTAGTTTGTCTTCAAAGAAACAATACTGTTTTATCAGTGACTAAAGGTTTGGAACAAGAATGCTAGTCCTTCCTATCTCGCATCTCAAAAATATTGTCTTCAATCTTGACAATCATTCCAAACAAGACATCTTTGCTAGAGTAAAGTAGACCATGATTTACCTTGTTGACATCCTTACAAATTTATTGTTAAAATGCTCATACGTTATTGGGTCATGGATGGAATAACTTCTCTTTTTCTTTCTGTTTTCCTTTTCCTTTTGTCCTTTTTCATTGAAAGTAATTTTTCTCTGAATTTTTCTATCTTATTTTTTAAAAAAATATTGCAGGACGGTGACCGATATTTCATGCTGAATATTGTAATTACAGAAATATTTTTGCATCTAAGTTATGGGTCCAAATTATCACCTGGGTTGCTGGAAAGATTTCTGGAGTTCATTGAGAGTTCTCTATCTGAAAAGGTTTGTGATGCTGATTTTAATTTTTATGCCTATGAATGAGAAGTAAGCCCTTCATTTACTTAGTGTAGAGAAAAAGAAACTTGGGAGTTAAATTAGAGAGCTAAAGGACAATACTGTTGGTGTGGGGTTAATGTTAGATATATTCTGAACGATAATGGTGTTCTGGGATTCGTTTTGGATAGCTCATAGAATCCAGAGTCAGGGAATATGAGCAGGGATAAAAGAATCAAGACCGATATGTTACATAGCAAGAAGCCTACAATCTCCAGGAATCAATGTGAATTTAGCATTAAAAGAACATTGGAGGCAAATAGACA
The DNA here is from genome assembly GCA_027705065.1 of Solanum peruvianum. Taxonomy (NCBI): domain Eukaryota; kingdom Viridiplantae; phylum Streptophyta; class Magnoliopsida; order Solanales; family Solanaceae; genus Solanum; species Solanum peruvianum. Next base: position 3,140,714 of record JAKWJD010001755.1, read on the forward strand.
ATGAGAAAGTGACCAACTAGTGGGGATTAAGATTTAGTTGTTGCTGTTGCACTTAAATTAGGTTCAGGTAGGTCAAGTGTGCGATTATTAATGGAACTGTAAATAGCAATTGAAAGCTCTGAACCTGTAAAAGTTTTAAGAATTTTGCCAGTGAGAAGTGAAAAAGTAACTCTTTTTGATGACAAGAAGTGAAAAAGTAACTTAGGAATGAGAATGTCATTGCTGAACTTGCCAGCTAATGTATGTTTCACCATGCCCCAAATATTTGGTCATCCTGTTTTAGGATGGTATTTAATCCACTTTGAAAGTGCGGTTGGGGGGTTGGGGGGGGGGGCAAGTCTGAGGGGGATACTTATACCTTTTACGGCTTTACCGTAAGAAAAATCATCGGAGCAGCGAAGCCTTTTATCTTGTTGAGCATGGTGGCTCTTTTAATCCTCAATCTGAGGTGGCTCTTTGGCTCCTAAAAACTAATTGGAGTTGTTACACGTTTTAGTAAAGCTCTTTCTCTATATGCAGAGAACCATAGATAGAAATCTTGCTTCAAGGTTAACAAGTATAATTTTAGAGGTCTTTCAGGAAAAAACGCAACAAGCTTAGAAGCAATATCTATTAAGAACATGTTATATGGAACTAACTAAAGAATAAAATGTCCTCCAGTAGTCTTCAGTTAATGCCATTGTTTTCTCAATGTTCACGAGGTCTCTTCAGCATACCTGCCTGACTGGTGACAATTTTTCTGCTCTCTATCTCCTTCGTTGCTTAAATCAGTGAGTTGGTTTTACTTGCCTTTCTCTCTCAAAAAAAGAAAAAAGAAAATGTTCACATTGAAGAATGATATTTTAGTCATAATTTTCTATCATTTTTGTAATGTTATCCTGGAAAATCCTCTGTCTGTAACCTTTCACAAAAGAAAAGAAAAAGTAAATTAGCTTTGGCAATATGCACAACACGCAGAGCTTGGGATAAAAATCTAAATGTTAGGCATCATTACTGCTTATTTATTCAGCTCAAAGCTAGATTCTTCGTAGTTGCTTGTTTTCCCCAGAAATTTTCGGACCTTCTGAAAATTTCTTGCCTTGCCTTTTTCCCTGTTTCATCTCTCTAATTGTGTTTAACTTGCCTCTCAAGATGAGTATCTGTGTCTTAGTCCTGATGGTATGCTATAATAGAATACCTATATCCTGCAGATTCACGATGGCAGAGAGGCTGGTAAAGTACATCATGAGAAGCATTTAATTTCACTGGTTGCTTTTATCCCAAAACTCATTATGCAAGTTTCTGTTGCTTGGAAGTCACGTATCCTTCAGGTTTGCACATCAAACTGAAAAACGTTTACTTTTTAAGTCAAGTGTCTCTCTAGCAACTTCACCATTTTGTTTTCTTGATTTATGGTTCAGTCTTGTCAAGCAGTTCGAAGAACTAAAATTTTTAGTTTTAGTATCACATATTGGAGGAATTGATAAAAAGAGTTTGACATTGATTATGTCGTTATTCCTTAATCTTTAGCATGCCCTCAAATTTTCAACTGTATTTGGACCCTAGGATTATGATCCCCTTTTGATTTGTTTTTCATGTGCTGTGTGCTGCCATTGTTAAAAAGTCAAAATTTTCAATCGATTGCAGGCTTTTACGAAAGTTTTTGAGAATTGCAGTGCAGAGTCCTCAATGAAATTGGCTTGCCTTTCTGTTGTTGAAGAAATGCTACTTCCTGTAAGATTATCTATCAAAAGAACACATTTTTGATATTCCTAGCATTTCTTTGGAGTGTTTACATTTTTAATTTGTGATAACTCCCTTGTCTTAATCGAAGGGAAAACTCCTTTTGTCTGGTTGCTGTTATCTGTTTAATTGAAGAAAAAGTCATGTATTAGCAGCCAGCTGGATGAGTAACTTGGATTATCTCTTGTTGCTAGACAATCAGCACAAGGTTGATGTCCCTATATGCTTTCTTCGTTTAAACTAATATCAAACTTTGGGTGATTGTAGGAGCAGAATTGCCTTTATCTGGATCCCAAAGATCTTGAAATATTAAATCATAGTACATGGATAGGGGAGCTTCCAAAGCTGTTAGTCCTCTTAGGTGATAAACACCCATTACATTCAAAGGTACCTACTTAGCTACCACCAGTACTGGTCTTTCTTGGGCTGAAATTTATGCTATATGCATATCCATTTGTTCTTCAAGTTTTCACATTGAGCTGAAATTCATCTTGTGCCTCTACAATAATTGCCTCTTGTAGGCTGTGTTACGTCTTCAGCTTCGTGTTGGACAAACTGCTAATTTAAACATGACACCGGCAAAAGAATATGAAAATATGCAGTACTTTATAAGAGCTTTTTACTGCACCTACTCCAATGGTACTTAAGATTCATCTTCATTTAGTTCCAACTTTTATTTGTTTCATAATTCTGAATCTCACATTATTAATTCCTCACATGTTTTCCCTTTTTCTTGCACTGTAGAAACTGTAAGCTATGGTCCATTCATGAGGCTTCCTAGAGATATTCAGGAACTCTCTGTATGCTGCCTGTATTACTTCCCTTTCTTGGACAAGGTGATACTCCAGTCTTTAGCCTCATGCTGCATATGTAAGTACAACTCCTTGCAATGAATGATTTTTATCTCCTTAACTAGATGGCGATATCAATGTCCTTTACAAAACTAATTGGTGTTCAAATTGTTGAATTGCTTGATGTGTGTGATCATTTGATCTAAAAGTTTGAGTTGTTAGGGAGAGCACACTTCCATTGCATTTTATAACTGTCTAATTGTATGCCCTTGCAGCTTCTTTCTCACTGTCAAATAGTCCTAGATAGATATACTTCCTGCCCCATACATGCTACCCATCATCCGCTTTTGTGCAGAGTGACCCCCGACACTTGGGTCCTCTCCAAAAATTCTTCTTTGGTGAAATTCTACTTCATCACTGATGTTAAAATCCTTCAACAGCATATAACTAAACAATTTCGAGAACTCTGAAACTTGGGTCCTCTCCTACTCTTCCTCTGTTGTTATCTCTGCTACCGAGACATAGCAATTCTCTGCTCATTTGAAGCATCGTAGTTGGCCAAAAGATCCAACCACCACTGCTGCGGCAACTCAGCCTCTGCAATTACCAATAGAAATAACTCACCAAATCTTCATATTCCTAAACTCTTCGTAGTCATCCCCTTCTCTAGTGTTTTCAGTATATCAAATGCATAACCATTGCAGCGAATATCTGGACATGATACTAATCATCACTGACAGTACTAGATATTTCAATGTAAACAATGGAGGAATTGGAGGTCTAGAATTCTTCATTTCGGTGACTGTTCGTTGAGCTTTTTCCGGTGCTATTTGCCCTTGTATGGAAACGGATTCAACTGGAATATCTCGAAAACTAAGATTAAGATCAAACATCTCAAATTCCCACTACAATATGTCCAAAGTTGCACTAAAAATTTTAAATAATCAAATGGGTATTCAGATTCGATAATCAAAAAATCAAGAATGCAAGAGAACAATCAAATTATGGAGATTGAGTTAAGTATCAGGGATATATGAAAATGGTAAGTGGGTTGGGGGTGGGAATAAAAAGAAATGTGGTAATATACACACTACACATATACATTCCTTGTGTATGACACTTTCAAATGTATTATATATAGAGAAGGGACAATGATTAAATGGTAACTACATTGGTTTTGGGCAAAAAAGGATGGGTGGAAGGGGGAGACAGTTATAAACGTTAGAGCAAACAAAGAAAACATTGGGCCGATACTACCTGCTGGTAGGAGAATCTATTGGATCTCTACCAAGACCGTAGAGGCTTTGATACTATCTTGAACTGTTTGCGTGTCTGATCATTTCATCTAAAAGTTTTAATTGATTAGAGAGATTTCATTTATATACTTTATTATGTCTTCAATACAAATGTTGCATGATTTGCCTAGTTATTCAGGGATTGGCGGGAATATTGTAATTTAAGAGTGTCACCATCTTATATAAAAGTTTGTTGGAGGAATACACTTTAATTTATCCTTTTATATATTCAACATGCTCCCTTGACTGCGAACTTGGTTTTTTTTATCGGCCAAGCACGTGGACTGAGGACCATATTAAGAGGCCGCTTTGAGGTAATATTGAAGTGTGTGACTATCTCATCCAAAAGTTCATGTTGTTAAGAGAACATACTTCTATTTTTTAATATATCTTCAATAAGTGTTATAGCTGTTTTGCGAGTGAATCCCATTGATTAAACAAGAAAATAGAAAAGAGGCTAGGAAAATTGAAGGCGCAAGCTAGGAGTAGCAAAATGGAGAGAAATTGATAGAGCAGAAGAAGGGCTGAATTACTGGTTGAGTAAAAATGTTTGCATGATTCTACCTGAAATATCTTTGTAACTCATATAAAGTTAACCACATGACTTGGATTTTAATGGTACTTGCCAAATGAGTTACTTGACACTCACATGTCCTCCAATTTCATGGGGGTAAGGTGGGCCTATAGGTCTGGTTTCAACAATGTCACTAACAACTTGAATAAAACCATCTCTAGCATCAGTAAGGTTTTTGCTCCTAGACCAGTTGGACTACCATGAATGCATGACCTATTCTTTTTGAGTTACAGAGTGCAAGTGTGTCATAACATCAATTTTTATCACATTCCTGCAATGCTCAGAGCATGTTGGATTGAAATCATCAGGTCGCGATTCTTTTATCGTGAATAATTCTTTACCGTTTTTTCCACCCCTCTCAAATGGATTCTCAAGCAATTCCTTATTACTCTAACTAATTCGTCACATATTAAAATATTTCCAATAAATTGTTGTCCCAGTCAATGTTCTCATCACAAGTGTTGATGATATTATATTATATCATCATAACTATCATCTTCTTCCTCCAGCATATGCCCACTAATTTGTAGCTTTTATGGAGCATGTTTACTGCATTGAACCGGAGGATTATTGTCTCTCAGGTTTTCATTGATGTTCTCTTAAATATTATATTTGATGTTCATGGATCATGAGTGTCACCAATACGTCAGTGTTCCCTAAAAGTTCTTTTTTTGGGTGTGTATTTGTGTTTTTTTTTGTGTTTACAGTAAAATTGGACGAGATTTTGATAGAAGTTTGGCGTATGTTCTTTCAGGCCATGACGGTTCCAGTGAATGACCTTATTGTTTGAATTGGTTCTAACATATTTTACATAAACGTTCTTCTCTTGTTTGTCTCAGGAGAAATGATATGACTTTATAGGTTCAGACATATTTTAAATAAATGTTCCTTCTCTTGTATCGGGAAGAAATGTTATATACTTAAATAAAGGGAAATTCTCTTTGGTTAGCATCTACATGTATTGTTACAAAAAATGATTCAGTCAAAATATATTAGAAGAAGCACAAATATATATCTTTGGTGCTTTTCTCTTGTATGAGTATGAGCAGTCATTCTCATGATATTATTTCATCTATGGTTGTTTTAATGTAGGTCACGAGTTGGAACCATTTATCCTTTTCCGAGTCATGGAAGTTCTACACTCAGCCTACAAGGCTGGCCATATCCAGATTGCAGATTACATTAGCTTCTTCATCACATTGCTTTCACGCTTTCAAGTTTACCCTGGTACCTTCTGAATCAGGCTTTTTGGTGTTCCTCAGTCCTTTTAAGAATTTGAAAACTATAGAAGTGTTATCAAAGGCGTGCTTTAAGCTTGCTTAAGCCCTGAAGCGAGGCTCAAAACTTGTTGAGAGCTTCGCCTCGCTTTATGTGAGCTTCAGGGTCGTCATCAAGGTTTTAAGGCAAACGTTTCCTTGCCAATGAGCTTCGTATGAAGAAGTGACACTAAATAATTGATATTTCACTTTATCATAATTTTTTCAATTTCTTTGGTCATATATTTGGCATTCATGTTTATAATTAATAGTCTTGGACTAAACATATATATTTGTATTCTTTTCTCCCTTTGTGCCTTTTTCATTAAAGTCCACACTTTATTTGCGCTTTGCGCTCAAAGCCCTCATGGACCTTAGAGTTTTTTTGTGCTTTTCGCCTTTGATAACACTATACAAAACCCAAATGTGTAGCCTAGCAATCAATAAATTGGCATTTAATGGAGACCAGGATTTAAATCCCAGAGGTGATTTTTCTCGTTGGTTGACAAAGTTACATGTACTTGTGTTGGTGCTAGGTAGCAAGTATCCAGCGAAATAGTCAAGGTGTGCACAAGCTGACCCAAATGTTATGGTCAGTGTGTTGCCTCAGAAATATTGGACTAAAAGACATAATTATTCCCTAGTGTATTGATTAGCCATTAAACAATCAATAAAGAAGAGAAACCGATAGAAAGATTACCACAAAAAAATTTGGCAGGTATTGAGATTTGAGTCTGACTAAGAAATAAGAGTCCTTTGCAAGGAACTCGTCCTTAAATATTCTGCATTTACTTTTTAAATCCTTTTTTGCTGTAAAAATACTCTCTTTCAGACACCTTTTCAGTTGTTCTTTTACTGTGATCTATTGTTTATAAATATTAAATCTGGAACCTTGATGCTTTTCTGCAGAGAAAATTGATCCTATGGAGAAGCACGAAGGGAAGTCAAATCGTGGAACCTTCAAAGCAGTTGTTAGGGCTGTTTGTTCTTGGTTGTCGCAGATAGGGGATGATGTGCTTGTTTTGCAGATGCTGGAGAAAATTGTTCTTGATGAGATAGTGAGTTCAACAGTAGATGCTGTATTGATAAGGTGTTTTTGTTTTGGGATAGATGATCATGCTATTTCTCCAGCCACTTAACTCTTGGTTTTATATGTTCTGCAGTCTCAGAAACAACCAGTAGACAACATTTATGGTTTTATAAGATTGCTTATCACACTAGACTCAAAACCTACTCGACTTTCTGAAGAAACTATCAATAGACTAAGCGAGGTCCTTCCGGAGTACTTCTTAGATGTTGTGAATGTAAGTATTTTTCAAGTCTCCTTTGTTTATGACCGGTTTTATACCAAAGTTTTGTTGATCACTTGTTGCTTAATCTTTCATAACGTTAAGATTATGTCTCTGCCACTAACTTGTATTTAGAAGAATGCCATCTTGTAACTCGAATATATAGAAGCCCATAAAGCATAAAAAACGAAAGCCCATCTTCTCAGAGCTTTGATTTGCATGGTTGGTGCAATTTTGTTCTGAATGTCATTTGCTTGTAATACCTTCAACTCATGGCTTTTCAATTGTTTTAACTTTGATGTAGAACATTCCAGAGGAAGATGACGAGTCTACTAAACTTTTGATTCGACAGACAAGGGATTATTACCTCCTTCCGTGTTTTTTCCTATTTGATAGGAGCAACATGCTGTTAAATCAGATATTGGAAGTGATGGGATCATTTATCAGGGGAAATGTGCCTCATCCGAAAGGTGCCTTGGCAAAGGATCATTCACGCAGAATTCTTTCTGTAGTCTCCGTTCTCTTACTTGTGCTTGGAGATATTAAAATGCAGAAACTTCTTCTATCATGCAAGACACCGATTAGAAATATATTAGAAAGCATGCACAGACTCGAGGTATGACATCAAACTCTGACCTCAACCTTCCAATTTCTCAAGTTACCTTGCATATAATACGAGTTATTCGTGATGTTATACAATAAGGTTATTATTCCTATGTTTTAATTTATCAAGAGTCGTGAAATTATAAATATTTGTTAGGATGCGTAGTAATTTCAAGTGCTGCTACCTTGTCCTTTCTGAACCGTATAAATTGATAAATGAGTGAGTTTAGAAAATTTATTACGAACTTTCAAGCTTTCAAGAGTAAGAAGTCTCTCTTTCAGGTCTAATATGAAGAAAGGATCATTTACTTTATGTATTTGTGCAATGAAACTTTCTAAGAACAAGTTCCATTAAGATTGTTGAACGAAACTGTGTATTGGGCTTCATTTGGACGTGTATTTACATGTAATCGATTTTGTTTTTGCAGTCTTCTGAGGATATTACAATGACAATTGAAGAAAGACATAAAATTCGAAGTGCTTATGACATACTGACTGCAGCCGTTAGCACATTGGAATACGACTAACCTAGAATAGTGTATCTGAGGTAAGTCTGCTTATCTGCTACGTAGCGTGTGTGCTTGTACAATCTGTTTTGTTCTTGAGAAGGCCGTTAACAGCATAGATTACGCTAGTCTTAAGCATGTTTGATGCAATCGTTATAATGCTTTTCCACGTCTGACTTATAATTTAGGGATGTTTGTGCTTTATGAAGTGATACAATTTGCAGTACAAGATGAATGTTTCAATCTCAATGATCATTCATTGACATTTTCCCATCTGCAGACTCGATGCAGTTCGTGGTAAAGAAAGAGGATTGAGAATGCAATCGTCATCTAATTATCTTTGATGACACCAGTTGAGCGGGTAAGTAGGACTTCTGTTGAGCCTCATCGATCACAGTAACAAAAACGTAGAGTTTCTGCTCAACCTCCTCGATCAGTGCGATGGTAACATTCAATTATGACCATTGAATTGAAATTGTAATGGCCTATGGTTAAAAACATTCAGTTACAACCATTGAAATCACATTATAATTATTGTCTGAGGTATATATATATTCTTATTGCATATTTAATGTATCTGTATATGAATTTAGCAGAATGACATGGGAAACCTTATATTTGACTCTGGTTGTAAGTTGGACTCTTGTACTTACAACTTTGTCAATGAAACCATTTAACAAACTGAAACACAATATACTAAACTAGTTCCTCATCCTACACATGTGTATGTGGTACACTCATATTCACGTAGATTCACATCATTTTTAATGACAAATAAGAAATTAAATATTAACGGAGTCGTTCGATAGGTCTTCACGGATGGACACAAAAAGTTTGAGGTAAATATATGTTTAGTTGGCACTATATAAAATTCATTGACTAATATTGACACACGAAAATTTGAGATAATCTTGAATTTCTATTTTGTGGCTCTAAATATTCAGATAAAGTCGTGTGGATCATGAATATGTTATGGGAGTCATTCAATAGGTTGTCATTGATGGACTTGTAAAGTTTTAGGCCAAAAAGTTTAGGTTGATCAAGTCCAAAAGAATCATGGACGGATTATGCGTATACGTGAAGATTTTTCAACTCATTACAGAGGTATTCATAAAGTTTTTTGAGAACTTTTTTTGGATGCTCGGGCATCAGATTTCATGGTGTGCTATAGCACACGAAAATTATCGAAATGGGGGTGCGCGCTTCGGGATCATTTGACTATTAAAATGGGTTGTACTCTCCGTGAGGGCCAACCAACTGCATAACCTAGGTCTTGACGGACGTGTACAAAAAAATTCAGCATTTTTGACGTCGGAATTCGGATCACTCAAAAAATAGTGTGCTATAGCACATGAAAATCATCGAATTAAGGGGGTATGCGTGCTTCGGGGCTTGTTTGACCTTTAAAATGGGTCGGAGTGGCTGTGAGGGCCAGCCAAGTGCATAGCCGAGGTCTTGACTAACGTCCATAAATTTTTTTGGTATTTTTGACGTCGAAATCCGGATCATCCAAAAAATGGTGTGCTATAGCACACGAAAATCGTCGAAATGGGGTATGCGCGCTTTGGGGCTCGTTTGACCTTGAAAATTGGTCGGGCTAGCTTTGAGGGCCAACTGGATGCATAGTTAAGGTCGTGAGGGACAACCGTCTGCATAGCCATAATCTTGACAGATGTCTACGAAAAATTTTGGCATTTTTGACATCGAATCAAAATCACCCAAAAAATGGTGTGCTATGTTCGGAGCTTGTTTGACCATTAAATTGGGTCAGACTAGACGTGAGGTCCAGCCCACTGCATAATCAAGGTCTTGACGACCGTCCACAAAAAAATTCGGTATTTTTGACGTTGGAATTTGGATCACCCAAAAAATGGTGTGCTATAGTACATGAAAATCGTCAAAATGAGGATTATGCACTTCAAGGCTCGTTTGACCTTGAAAATGGGTCGGGATGGACGTGAGGGTCAACCAACTATATAGACAAGGTCTTGATGGACGTCTGCGAAAAATTTCGGTATTTTTGAGACGGAATCCGGATCATCCAAAAAATGGTGTGCTATAGCACGCGAAAATCATCGAAATGGAGGGTATGCGCGCTTTGAGGATTATTTGACCTTTAAAATTGGTCGTACTAGCCTTGAGGGCCAAGCGGATGCATAGCAAAGGTCTTGACGGACGTTGACGAAAATTTTTGATATCGGAATTCGGAACACCCAAAAAATAGTGTGCTATACCACATGAAAATCGTTGAAATGGGGGTATGCGCGCTTCGGGGGTTGTTTGACCTTTAAAATGGTTCGTACTGGCCGTGAGGGCAAACCGCTGTGTAGAAAAGGTCTTGATAGACGTCCACAAAAGATTTTGATATTTTTAAGATCAAAATTTGGATCACCCAAAAAATGGTGTGCTATAGCACACGAAAATCGTCAAAATGGGGGGTATGCGCACTTAGGGGTTGGTTTGACCTTTAAAATAGGTCGGAATGGCCGTGAGGGCCAAATGACTTCATAGCCATGGTATTGACGAACGTCAACAATTTTTTTTATATTTTTGACGTCATAATCCGGATCACCCAAAAAATGGTGTGCTATATCACACAAAAATCATTGAAATGGGGGGGGGGGGTTATGCGCACTTCATGGCTCGTTTGACCTCTAAAATGGGTCGTACTCGCCGTGAGGGCCAACCGGTTACATAGCCAAGGTCTTGATAGACGTCCACAAAAAAATTGGCAATTTTGTTGTCGGAATCCGGATCACGCAAAAAGTGATGTGCTATAGCACACGAAAATAGTCAAAATGGGGGGTATGCGCGTTTTAGGGCTCGTTTGACCTTTAAAATGGGTCGGACTGGCCGTGAGGGCTAACCGACTGCATAGCCAAGGTCTTGACGGATGTTCGATTCCCCAACTCATTACAGAGATCCTAAAACATTGAGAAAATAATTTTTGGGTGCTTTGGGCGCCTGATCCATTGGCATATACACACGATAAATTAGGGAATTCGGGCGATTTTTAAAAAAGGGCTTGTAAATGTGAAAATGGGCATTAAAAATAATGAAAGTATACATGAAGGTTCTCTAACACGTAAAGGAGGTCCTCATGAAGTTTTTGAGGATAAATTTGTGGGTGCTCCAGTCGCTAGATCATGGGCTATACACACGAAAAATCGAGAAATTTGAGCAACTGTTTAAAAAGGGCTTGTAAATGAAAAAATGGGCGTTAAAAATGGTGTGAGTATATGTGAAGTTTCCCCAACTAATTACTGAGTTCCTCAAAAAGTCTTATGAGTAAACAAATTTTTGGGTGCTCCGGGCATCAGATTCATGGGCTATTTTTAAAAAAAGTTGAGAAATTAGGGCGATTTAAAAAAAAGTTTGTAAGTGCAAAAATGGCGTTAAAAATGGTGTGAGTATACATGAAGGTTCCCCAACACATTACGGAGATCGTCATTAGGTTTTTTGAGAAAATAATTTTGGGTGCACGGGGCACCAAATCCGTGGGATAAAATACATGAAAACTCAGGGAATTTAGGTGATGCTTAAAAAGGGCTTTTAAATGCGAAAATGAAAATTAAAAATGGTAGAGTATATGTGAAGGATCCCCAACTCATTACGGAGGTCCTCATAAAAATTTTTTGAGAAAAAAATTGGGTGCGGCGGGAGCCAAATTTATTGCTAATACACACAAAAATCGGGCATTTAGGTGCTCCAAGCGCCAGACCTATGTGCTAACACATGAAAAATTAAGAATTTTTGGGTGATTCTTTAAAAACGCTAGTAAATGTGGAAATGGACTTCAAAATATAGTGTGAGTATACGTGAAGGTTCCCCAACTCATAACGGAGGTCTCATAGACTTTTTGAGAAAACAATTTGGATGCTCCGTGCGCCAAATCCATGGGCTAATACACACGAAATATCGCAGAATATAGGCAATTCTTAAAAGGGGTTTGTAAATGAGAAAATGGGTGTTAAATGGCGTAAGTATACGTGAATGTTCCCCAACTTATTACGGAGGTCCTCAAAAGTTTTTTAGCAAAGAAATTTGGATGATTCAAGCGTCAGACCCATGGGCTAATACAAATGAAATATAGGGAATTTGGACTATTCTTAAAAAAAGGCTTGTAGATGCGGAAATAAAAGTTAAAATGATGTGACTATTTGTGAAGGTTTTTAACCCTAGCACTCCTCCAACTCATTATAGAGGTCCTCATAAAAAATTTTGGGAAAAAATATTTGAGCGCTCCGGCGCTAGATCCATGTGCTAATACACACGAAAAATCGGAGAATTTCGGTGATTCTTAAAAAAGGACTTGTAAATATATAAATGGACGTAAAAAAATGTTGTGAGTATATGTGAAGGTTTCCCAACTCATTACGGTGGTCCTCATAAAGTTTTTTGTGAAAAAAATTTGGGTACTTCGAATACTAGATACATGTGCTAATACACACAAACATTTGAAATAATATTTAATTCTTATTTTTGTTGCCCCAAAACTCTTTTAAAAAAAACCTCATGGATGGACGTCATAAAATTTGAAGTGAAAAAGTATGGTTAAAAACTTTGGGTTAACTCTACTCTAATAAATTCATAAACTAATACACACGAAAATTCAAGAAAGTTGCATCAACAATACTCTAAAATAAATCATGGACTAATAGTACACACACGAAAAGTCGAGATAATCTTATAAACCTAGTTCTAGCCCCACAATTCCAAAAATTTGAGCTTGGTACAATAATACCACGAAAATATCATGGACTAATACATACGAAAAATGAAAATAAACCTGAAATTTCAATATATAATATGGCAATGGAAACTGAGTTGACCTTTGTTTACAAAAAAGAAATGGAAATCAGGAATTGGAAGTTACAGAAAGTAACAAGCAAAGAGTGACTTGTACCAAATTCAGTTAACTTACAACACAGAGATAAAGCAGCACTACTCTCTTTCCAATTTTCTCTACAAAAAAATGTCCTCAAAGAAGAGTAAAATGCTCGAATATCGCGGATCCGAATCTAGAAGTAAGTGCAGTAATACAATTTCTACAGGTTTTTAACTCAATAACCCCAGCACTCCTCCAAGCTACAAATGGGAGATGTGAAGGAGTCTCAGTTTCATGTTTTAATGACCTGCAAACAGTTAAAACCGATTAGAGGGACTCAAAGATGCTATCCACCTAGAAAACGACATCTATGTTAGTAAACAATGTGATGAGTTCCTAGTCAAACAAACTTGTTCAACATATCGTTAACCAATTACTTCAACTGAGACTGATACAATTAACAACTCTTATCTGTGTCACATTAAAATGGTATCCAGGGAGTAAAGTTACTATGTTCAGAAGTTAAAAGAAAAGGGTACCCAGGGAGTGATATCTAAAACACACTTCTAATATATAGGTATTTTGTATACGTTTCCGTCTGGTTTTCTGCAGAAAAGAAAAGCCCACCTAAACTAACGATTCAATGGAAACATACGAGGCAAAGACAAGGAAGTTGTAAAATGTCTTTATAGATGAAGTAGGGTACCTTTGCTGCCTAGGAGAGGACCATAACAACACGATAAGATCAATTGCCTCCCTTCTGCTTGAGTGTTATTTTGTCTCCCAAGCTAAGAGCAATTCCTTGTGTTTTGCTTCTTATTCTAATATAACCACTCAGCTTACCATCTGATTGCTTTTCAATGCTCAAATTCACCAAAGCATCCTCTCCAAACACACTCTTTGCATAAAGATTAGCAGCAAGGAATCCACATTCATCTTCCAGAGCAGATCTGGAATTATGTACGAAAGCAAATACCGTAAAAGTTATACATTGATCAGCAGCCATGTACCACAAGGAAACAGGACTTAAATGACTTAAAGCAACAAACAAGTAACACGTTACTTCTTTCTCTTGATAAATCAACTCACAGGTAACTTTTACGTTCTACAAGGAACTTGCATATATATATTTCGACACACATTTACACAAGTGCACACACACATCCAGAGATGTATACTGAATACGGCCTCACATATGCAGCAAGTGAAAAACAAAACATCTACTTGATATATCTTCTACATTTGGTGCAATTAAAATACACTCAACAAGTGTAGATGAAAAACTGTTACAATAAAGAAACTGATCTCGAGATGATAGAAAAGAAACTAAGTAGTAACCCTCAATTAGAAGAGTACTAGACAAATCTAATTTGGAAAAAAGAATCTCATTTCTTGGTCAGCACAATATGATTCTGGTAGATGAAATTAAAAACTCTAGGGGAGTAAAAAAACGAGGCTTGTTCCAACAGTTCGCAGCATTGCATACAGTTAAACAAATGCTGTCTATGGAGAATATACACACTCTACAATGTAAATTATATTTGATATCAATAAAAACAAAATAAGAAATAAGAAAATGCAAATTAAAAAGAAATGATCAAACAGCAATAACCATAATATAGCACGTAGCGAGTGACCAGAGAACTCACGGTGCAGTCAGACACTTCATGTTGGTTGATTTGATAATATGGTCAAGAAATCCTTTTTCATCTTGAATGACAGTATTGACAGCAACCTGCAAAGTAAAATATTAGCCTGAGGAGCTCATGGTTTTGATCAGACCACTTCAGTCTGGACTATTCATCAGTGCATAAATTTATAATTCATGTGTCTGTTGCTTTGTTATTTTCACAGTAGGACAAAGAAAAGTCCACACGAGAGCCTAATAGAGTCAAATCACAAATGTACTTGGTAAATCAAACAACTCCATTAAAAGATCAAGATTCAAGAACACACATCAAAGAAACATACTAGCTAGAGAACTATCACCTTCGGACCACTAATTTCCGAAAAAGAATTGGTAAACCCACTCGTAACCCATTTTGAAGGCACCCAAAAAAACCCAGAAATCACATGACATAATTCATCAAAACATAAGAGAACGACTTTGTCTCAATTCTCCAACTCAAAGGAACGGATCTTTTATGACATCAAAAGGCATAGAGAATTAGAAGCAGCAAAAAAAGAACTATCAAATGATTGTGAAATAATAAAGCATGGCATTCTACCTTGTTTTCCCACTCAAATTCAGCCCACATAGTTCTAAAAGCAGCCTCACTGCAAACAGCAGGAGAGATGTAATCCATGATGTCAATATGGATATCATTGAGCACAACAACAGTTCGCTCGAGCACATTTGAAGACTCATAGACAATGTTACCAAAAATAACTCCAGTCTCGGTGGAAGACACCTTGATATTAGCTTTTATCTGCTTGCTTGACTCAGGAGCTATAGTATAATTCTGTGGACGCTCAACGAGCTTAAGATCACCCATGGTTGCCAGTTCCAAACACAAATTCTGAAGTGTCTCTTTGGTTCGATTTATCACGGTAACATCTAGGACAATGTCATAATGATGAACTGTTACATATGCTTCAGCATAAACAGGATCACTAAATCCTGTAAGCTGCAGTACCCTGCTTAGCTTATTAGCATCATTCTCATCTTTGACGAATTCTCCAGTGGCACGTTTCAAATCATCCTGGACTTCATCTTCCAACTCCAGTTGGCTCATTCCCTGGCATACATATATTTAGTTAGGACATGGAGAAGCAACTATTGCATTTTGATTCTAAGCACCAAGGGAGAAAAAAATGAATTAACTAGACAAACCCTCGCATGATTTATAAACTACTGCACAGATTAGTTAAATAAGGAGAACGGAAAAAAAAAACTTGAGCCTTAAAGTAACATAGGTTCATTTCAATTAAGACGGGACATGGATAGTGAAGATTCATATATAGCCAACTGTAACTTGTTTGGGATAGAGGAATAAGGTGTAATTAAGTTACAACTCAAATATTCTTTAGAGGGAGGACAAATAGAAAAAAAGAAAGGGGTTGCATAGTGGGGACCAGAGCAAAATATGTCTTCGTTATATTAATAGATAAAGAGCCTACATATTGTATTCTACCCCTTTTCTAAAGCAACAAAAAGCAATTTTGACCTACACGTTTTAGCTGCACATATAATACAATAACCTTAGGAACATGTGCAACCATACGACCTTCTCTTCAAGTCTTAATACCAACGTTGCTGATGGAAAAGTTTGTGCTTTCCACGATACACATGACCTAATTATCAACCTTTTGGGGGCTAAAAGTCCACTTTCATTCATTCACAATTTTTGGAGATTTAAAACGCAATTGGCACCAAAAACACCCCAAACCTCTAATACGTGGACAGATTTAAGTCTGTAATATAGTAAGAAGAGTTATTTGTCTATACAACCATATTTTTTTGAAGTTGGAGTTATTTGTCTACACAACCATATTTGTGACATTTATTTCCTATTTTATTTGTTATATAGAATGAAAATATTATTTAATTAGCTGGAAAAGAAAACTATTCATTTTAAATTGAATAAGACTCAAGAAACAACAAAAGGAATCTGTTTCGCTGTGAAACTTTTCTCCATTTTAATGGTGCTAGAAAGAAAGAAAAATGATACAGTATCAATTGCCAATGAGATCTTACAGTTGTGTATTTAAAGTTAAATGTAGTCAAATACAACAACATACACAGTATAGTGCTACAAGTAGGGTCTGGGGGAGGGAGGGTTTACACAACCCTTAACCCTATCTTTGAGGGGTAAAGAGGTTGTTTCTAATAGACCCTTGACTCAAGAAAACTGTTTTCCAGAATAATTTTAAAAGAAATGCCAAATGTAGTCGGTTAGCATAATCTAAAACAAAAATCTCAAAATTAGAGTTCACTTAATTGGTCAATTTTTCTTACTTTGTATAGACTGGTCAGGTGCAAGGCAAGTTAAGTTTTACTCCAGAAAGTGCCGCCAGTATTAGAAAGTCCAATTTTTTGCACCACACATATAAATTAGGGAAAGATTTCCAATTTACTCTATTGGTAAACTACAAAGATGCATCACACCTAATACATTCTTTTTTAAAGGAAACTTCATCAATTTTTTACTCCCCATGCTTAAAGAAACTCACCAAAACACATGTATAACTCTAATTATTTGATTGAAATACTATCATGGAGATAAAACACAAAAACTAAGCCATGAAAACACAGACGTACACCAGAAATAAACTACTTTTCTTTTCCTCGACGGGCAGAAATAAACACCCAAAATCCCAGATGGGTATGTGGTTCGGTAAGGTGGAAAAATAAGACAAGATGAGAATGACCCATGTAGGGCCTGAACGAAGACATATTAAGGAGTATGGATACAAGATCAGACTGTCTGTTATGCTGGTCAGTTAACAAAAGGTTTACTAATTAACATCTTCAGTAGATAGCAAGTGAAGTATAAGCAGGAATTAGAAAAGAGAACCTCTTGTATCGTCCAAACACACCATGTTTCAGATAGAAGTTTCTTACCTTCCTACTCTTCAAATGGTAGAAATCAATGAGGTCATCTGGCTGGGAGTGAGAAATTTGTGCCTTTGCTTTGATCTCCTCTGTCTCTCGTAGTTGTTTATCAGAAAGCATATTAACAAAACTCTCGCGACAAGAGCTCAACCAGATCTTTCTAACCTCATTGCCCGTATTACAGAGCAATCTTATGCAAAGAACTATTCTGTCATGAGAATCATTGTCAATTGGGTGAGGAAGAGCATGAGACTGCCCTAGCTGTATCATTGAGACCATGATCAGTAATGCATTTGTTGTAGCTTTGTTCAATTCAAGTTTTGATGGCTGAACTTCTTCCAGCCTCAGAATGAGCTTAGTCAGTGTACAAGCAACAACTGCTCCCAGGAAGAAATCACCAGTGAGAAGAAGGGATCTCAAGTTTCCAGTGGTTAAAGATCCTTGAACAACTGTCGGGGGAGAGAAAGCAGTTTCAGATGCAGCACTTTGAGTAGCATATGTCCCATCAGCAAGTACAGCTGGTCTTCTAGATGACAAAGTAGTAATGGAGTTTGCTTGCTGAGTCTTTTTTGAAGAATCAGCAGCTTCACTTTCCTCAAAAACTGAGAAAAATGGTAGGTCTCCAAGGCACTGCTTGATAGTTGCGATGCCACTCTCAACTTCAGAGAGAGATAGACAATACTCTCCAATAATCCAAAGGGCACAGGAACAAACACGTGCTGCTCGAATTTGGTAGAAAGTGTCTAGTAACCTTGTCACAATGGAAACCCTTAATTTTGGGTTTGTTTCAATAATCTCCCGGACAAAAACGACCACGTCAATTGCAGAAGCAACGTTGCTGTCACCCAAGAAGTCCATCAATAGATGGACCACAGTGCTTGCCACTTCTGGGAACTTTATGGCACATGAATGAATGGCTTGGATGAGCATTTGGCGGTACTCACCATTTTTCTCAAGCTCGCCACTTTGAGTTTTCACAACTTCTTTCTTCAGAGTGAGAACAACCTCATTAATATTCCTGGGAGTGATCAATTCAAGAACAATGTCTAGTGTTTTTCTACGGATATCAAGGTTCGGGCTGGAAAGTGCTCTAAGGACATCCATTATCATATCAACCATGACATCTTTATGCGAAGATTTCAATTCATTCAGTCGATCAAGCACGATAAGCTTAACATTGTTGTCACTTTGAGATTGAAGAAGTTGACAGTAGGTGTTGGCTGCAGCTCTTATAGCACTTGGGGCAGAAGATAAAGAAACAAGAGTTCCAGCACATTCATATGTAACAGCAGCAGAAGGAGCAGTTAACAATGATATAATAATTTTGATATACCTCCCTTTCTCCGCTTTGTTTGTCCTGCAAACTTTTCGAATCAAATCCAATACAACCATCTGAAGTAACTCGCCCCAATCAGAGACTCTATCAACATGAGTCAAGAGGTAATTGATGGCACGCTCCTGAGCACATTGGAAGAGCATAAGAAATGCATTCCTCTTAGCCGATGGATCCTGCTCAGTGGTTAGGAGATTCTCAATCTTCTCTGGTGCGTCTACCAGGAGCTGCTCACCATGTGGGAGCTTGTAAACAGACATCACAGCAAGAATTGCATTCCTCCTCACAAATGGATGTCGGTGCTCCAAGTTGTTCATAATTGATGGAATTAGAGGTTCAATTATATCAACCTCATTCAGCCTGCAAAGAAATCTCAACGTAGCTCCACGAAGGTACTCATTGGGATGCTGCAAATTATTCCTCAAGTTCTGGCAGATTAGGATCATCTCAGGCAGCACACGCCCCTTAGAATCTGTCTTCTCAATGATCTCCAAATACAAAAGTAACAGTTTTTGAATTGTGTGATCCTCAGAAGGCAAGACATATCTTATAATAGTGATGAAGAGCTGAGGTAGGGTTTCTCCATTCAATAAAAGCATTACGGCTTTCTTCATAGCTTCAACCTTGGCGGGGATATCATTTCCTTCAAGTGCTTCTTTGATCTCATTGGCAAGAGCAGGTGTACCCTTATCAAAATGTATCAACAATGAGCATGACTTTTCCATTTTATTCTTCTAGTCACCTTACCTGAAATTAATGTATCTTCTCATAAATTTCGACCTGATAATATTTACAGTTACAAAAGAAGAAATATAGTCATAAGGTTCAAGAAAAGGAGTCCTAGTTTTCTTCTATTGCGCCAGTTAAATTACTACAATTGCTGTTCTATCTACCAACTCTCTGAATGCATCTATTTTACAAGGAGATCAAAAATCACAATACGTCTTAAAAACTGGGAAAAAAGCACGAAATGAACTGCAAGATTATTTAAACTCTTAGGGGTTATTTGGTGTGAGGGATAAAAATAAATAGTCTAGGGATAAAATTTTGGTGTCTTGTTTGGTTGCCAAGTTTGGGATAACTTATCCCACCCATTATACCATAATGATGGGATAACTTATCCCACATACATGGTGGGATAACTTATCCCGGGATATATAATCATGGGATAACTTATGCCCAACCAAACGACCCCTTAGTGATGCTCCTTTGATTCTTTAGCAATATAAGGAACAGACAACCCAACACCAGATTCAATCTTACTACAAGCCAGAATCCAAGTCAATACTAAATTACATTATTGAAGTGGTAAACACAACAAAAATGTGATATTGAAATTTAAAAATTACTGAGTTTATGTTGTTACGGAGTTTATGTTGTTACATACTGGTCCACTTAAATACGGGATAGAGCTACTATAAAAAGGTAAGGTAAACGATAAATTAGGATTATTAAATAACAAGTAAAAACAAAATGAAAAAAAAAAAGATAATGACGCAATCACACCAAATCACTTGTTACACAAAATGGAACTTTTCTTTGTTACCTATCCACAAAGTTAACGATACAATCTAATAAAACTTAAGTAAAAATCAAAGCAAGCATTATAGTTAAACTAACAACATAATATAACAGCATACGTAACAACCTTCCAAACAAACTGGAAGAAGCACACAGCTTTTCTTATTCAACCACCAAAGTCAGATCCACAAATTGATCAAAATAGCATAACGAACAAGACATCTAACCGTAAACCACCAAATATCTCAAGTTAGATGCCAACCCAATAAGCACAGCACAGATACAAGATGACCCAGGTAGAGAAATCGAGAAAAGAGCAGAACTAGGAATAACTTTTTAATGTGTGGTGACAACCCAATAAGCAAACACAGATACAAGAGGACACGGATAGAGAAATAGGGCAAAGAGCAGAACTAGGATGAAAATGTTAATGTTTGGGGTCAACCCAGTAAGCAAGCATGGATACAAGATGACAGAGATAGAGAAATCAAGCAAAGAATAGAAGTAGAACAAAAATTAAAGTTCGACGTCAAACCAACAATCACACCACAGATAAAAGGGTACCCATACAGAGAAATGGAGCAATAACACAACTAGGACTAAAAATCAGTTGTACACATACTATAAATCGATCAAACTAGCATGACTGAACGAGCCATTTAGCCCTAAGCCATCTAATTCCTAAAGTTCAACGCCAACCCAATAAGCAAATCACAGATGTAAAATGACCCAAATATAGAAATAAAACAAAAAACAGAACTACGACAAAAATTAAGTTTGATGTCAAACCAACAAGCGAACCACAGTTACAAGGGTACCCATATAGAGAAATCGAATAAACAACACAATGGACGAAAATCAGTTGTACACATAATATAATACGATCAAACTAGCATAACTGAATTAGACATTTATCCCAAAGCCATCAAATTCCTAAAGTTCAACGCCAAACCCAATATCCAAATCACATATACAAGATGACCCAGATATGGAAATAATACAACAAACGGAACTAGGACAATAATCGAATGTCAAGCCAACAAGCAAACGACAGATACAAGGGTACCCATGTAGAGAATTCGAACAAATAACACAACTAGGACGAAAATCAGTTGTACAATAGTATAATTCAATCTAACTAGCATAACTGAATGAGACATTTATCCCTAAACCATCAACTTCCCGAAGTTCATCATCAGCCCAATATGCAAATCACAGATACAAGATGACCAAAATAGAGAAATCCTGCAACAAACAGAACTGGGACAAAAATTAAAGTTTCATGTCAACACAACAAGCCAACCACAGATACAAGGGAACCCATATAGAGAATCGAATAAACAACACAGCAAGGACGAAAATCAGTTGTATACATAATATAATTCATCAAACTAGCATAACTGAAGTAGACATTTAACCCTAAACCATCAAATTCCTAAACTTCAATGCCAACCCAATAGAGAAATCGTGCAACAGACAGAACTAGGACAAAATTGAAGTTTGATGTTAACCCAACAAGCAAACGACAGATACAAGATGACCCAGATACAGAAATCGTTCAAAAAAACAGTCCTGGAACAAAAAAGTTTAAAATTTAAGGTTAATCTAAAAGGCAGAGCACAGATACAAGATGACCCAGATAGAGAAATCAAACAAATAACACAACTACGATATTAGAGAAATCGATCAAAATCGATAGCTGAACCAAGACATTTAGCCCTGCACCATCAAATTCCTAAAGTTTAACGCCAACCCAATACGCAAATCACTGACACAAAATGACCCAGATAGAGAAATCGAGCAAAGAACAGAACTTGAACGAAAATTAGTTATACACAAAAATCTAAATCGATCAAACTAGCATAACTGAACCGAGACATTTAGCCCTAAACCATCAAATTCCTAAAGTTTAACCCCAACCCAATTCGCAAATCACTGATACAAAATGACCCAAATAGAGAAATCAAGCAAAGAACAGAACTTGAACGAAAATTAGTTATACACAAAAATCTAAATCGATCAAACTAGCATAACTGAACCGAGACATCTAGCCCTACACCATCAAATTCCTAAAGTTCAACGCCTACCCAATACGCAAAGCATAGATACACGATGACCCAGATATAGAAATCGAGCAACAAACACAATTAAGGACGAAAATCAATGGCGCACAATAGATAAAACTGATTAAACAGTAGCAGAAATTAAACAATAACACACTCACCAGATCAAATCCAGCAAATGTTGAATCAGATTGAATCTTCAGAGGAGAAATTCGGTTGTAGGAACAAAAAATTTGGTCTATACTCAGATCTGCAAGATCCAGAGAGAGAGTGTGAAGAGTGTGCTGTTTGTTAAGTTGTAAACAACAAAATATAACAAAACTAAATGTTCAAATATGTTATCGAACTTTGATATATTTTTCCTAAAAGATCTATTTATTTCTTTTTTAAAAAGTTTGGTTTATATGTCATTTACGATTGAGAAATGGTTCAATATTATTTGTTAGCAAAAATGATATGATTGAGTCGAATCTCTAAGATACTTCGATGTATAGGTCTTTTTTTAAAAAATTGACGGCATAGTTTAAATTATCAAATATAAAAAATGATTCTAAAAAAAACAAAATTATTTTAAGTTAAGAAATAATCGTATGAATACGAGTTATTTTTCTTACGAAAATAGTACTCTAATAGATTAAACGGAGGATATTGATGAATTTTTTCTCAAAGGTCAACCATATATTTGAGTTTTTTCTATGTAATAAATTATAAATGAAATAGTTAATAGCTTATTTTTGATAGGAATAATACATGTAAATGTACTTTTTAAACTTGATTTTAGTTGATATATATTAATTCTTTAATTTTGAGTATCCACAACTAACACTGATATTAAATTGAACATTTAAACACATGCATCTCCTCTGTTTTATTTGTTGTGTTGCATGTATGAGTGGCTATAGTCCTAACCAACTCAAACTTTCTGAATATTTAATTTGATTTTTCTAAGGTCTATAGCATGGTGGTTAGATCGACATTGTTGTATGGTTGGAGTATTGATCAATCAAAAAATCATATGTACAATAGATACATATTGCGTAGATGAGGATGCTAAGATGGATGTATAGATATAATATGAGTGATAAAATTAAAATAAGGTGAAAGTGACCGATGCGAGGAAGCGAAAGTGAGGTGGTTTAGACATATAAAACAAGATATGATTATGTATTAATGAAAAAGTGGTAGAGGTTGGTTATAAAGGTCACGGAGATAGACAGATGTAGATTGAAAGAAAAATGGAGGGTGGGGAGTCGATAAGACAGAATATGTTACACCTTTAGATTGTTGAGGGCAAAGGGAAGGTGTGGAAAACATATATTGAGTTAGTAGATAGAGTATGTTGTCTTGCTTAATGTGGTTGGTTTTTGTCTTTGTACTAATTATATTACTATAGTTTGTTTTTTTATATCGATCGTTATTTATTATTGTTTTTAACAATCTATCTTAGTATATTGTTTATTATCTTTTGATTTTTGCATTATTTAGTTGGTATTTCCCTTCTATTAGACTTTGCACTGTTTTCTTATGACTTGCTATATTTTCTTCTATAAAGTTGAATTTAAACTTAATTGGAAGAGGTAATAATTTATCGACCCACAACGTTATTTTTGTGTTTCAAAAAAAGGTAAAAAAAATTTATTGATGAAATTACATTATTATCCCTTCTGTTGAATGCGATATACTTGTAAGTTTTAGTCTTATTTTCATTTATTGTTGAAATTACGATATTACCCCATCCGTTTAATTTTATTTGTCCAATATTTTTTGAATATATTTATTGTTTTTATCATATCGAGAAAAATAATTATTTTATCAAAATTTTATTCATAAATCGCATTTTTTAGATGCATTTTATGTAATATATTCTCAGCTCTTCTATTTATGTATCCGTTTAATTATACCTTTTATTTTAATCGATATGACATTTTTTTAAAAGATAAAATATTATCTTTCTTGATATATAAAAGATAAATGAAATAAATAAATATATTTTTTTTTAAAAAGGAGAAATAAAATTAGAGTGAAGGGGTAACATAGTAATTTTAACAATAAATAAGAAGACACAAAATTTTATTTATAAATCGTATTTTTTGAATGGGTTTATGCCGTATATTCTGAGCTCTTCTATTTAGGTATTTCATAAGCGTTTTTTCAAGTTTTCAACGACATGACATTTTTCAAAAGATAAAATATTTATTTTTTCTTGATATTATAAAAGTAATAAATAAAATAAATATATTTATAAAATAGTTGACAAATAAACTTAAACGTAAAGGGTTATAAAATAATTTTAATGATAAGTAAGAAGACGTATATATTTACTAATAAATTGTGTTTGCTGATGACGTTTTATGCCTTATATTCTCTGTTCTTCTATTTAGATATCTGGGAAATATTTTTTCAAATTTTCAACGACTTGACATTTTTTAAAAGATATATTTATATTTTCTTGATACGTAAAAGTAATAAATGTAATTAATAAATAATTTTAAAAATAATAAACAAATAAAATTAGATTGAAATGATAATATAGTAATTTCAACAACAAATAAAAATCACAAATATTTACTCATAAAATGAGTTCGAGGATAGCATTTTATGCCTTGTATTCTCTGCTCATCTATGTAGGTATCTGAGAAGCATTTTTCAAATTTTTAACGTCAGAACAATTTTTTAAAAGATAATTATTTATATTTTATTAATACATAAAAGATACAAATGAAATAAGCAAATATTTTAAAAATAATGAAGAAATAAAATAAGAGTGAAGGGCTACTAAAATAATTTCAACAATAAATAAGAAGACAAATATATTTACTCATAAAACACGTTCGTTGATAGCATTTTATGCCTTATATTCTCTATTTTTCTATTTAGATATGTGAGAAACATTTTTTCTAGTTTTCAAAGACATGACATTTTTTAAAAGAAATATATATTTATATTTTCTTTATATATAAAAGTAACAAATGAAATAAATAAATATATTTTTAAAATAGTGGACAAATAAAATTAAAACGTATGGGATAATATTGTAATTTCAACAATAAATAAGAAGACACAAAATTTTTACTATAAATCTTTCAGTGATAGTGTTTTATGCCTTATATTCTATGCTCTTCTATCTAGGTATCTGAGAAACATTTTTTCAAGTTTTCAACGACATTACATTTTTTAAAAAGAAAAATATTTATCATTCTTGATATTATAAAAGTAATTTATAAAATAAATGAACATATTTTTTAAAATAGTGGATAAATAAAATTTTAAAAAAAGAGTAATATAATAATTTTAACAATAAAAATAACACATAATTCTACTCGTAAAACGCGTTCGCGTATAGCTTTTTATGCCTTGTATTCACTGCTTTTCTATTTAGATATTTAAGAAATGTTTTTTTTCAAGGACATGACATTTTTAAAAAAGATAAATATTTTGTCTATACTTGATATTATAAAAGTAACAAATAAAGAAATAAATATATTTATAAAAATAACTGATAAATAAAATCAAACGAAAGGAGTAATATAATAATTTCAACAATAAATAAGAAGACACATAATTTTTACTCATAAAATGCATTCTCTATAGTTTTTCATGCATTATATTCTTTATTCTTCTATTTAGGTATCTGAATTTTTTTTTTCAAATTTTCAACGACATGACATTTTTGTAAGGAGTAAATTGTTATGACTAGCCTTAAAGACTTAAAATTCAAAACCAACCTTAAAAATCTAACTCAATCAAAAATTTAATTGAATTAAAATTCAAAAACGAAAAATTCAAATTGATTTTTTCACATACAATTCGAATTGTATATCTATTGAATTGTATATGTAACTGATATACATATGTATCGATATATCCGACAAGCGAGTTTCGAAGAGAAAGTAGGGAGTTGAATTACACTCATATATCTATCATATAATTATATATGTATACGTATACGAGAGTCGAGAGGAGAGAGGCAAGTGTTATTATACCTAAAAAATAAAAATCCGCGAGTGATAATTAATTCAAATTATAATCATGTTTGGCGGGAAAATCTTGTAGAAAAAATTGGCGCTTACACCAAAATTTTCATATGAAATTTACAGGTGAAATGTGAAAAAGGGGGCTGAAGGGAAATCGAAGAAATCGAAGAAATCAGTGAAATTGAAGCTATGCAATCGAAGATTAACAGCTTCTTTAAGCCATTTTCTTCTTCTTCATCATCGATTACGCACAAAAGTGTAGATTCATCTCAAATCTGCAGTGATGATTTTGAGTATAAGAAGGTACAGCCAGAAATTTTGGTTACATACCAGCGAAGACCTCAAAATCCAAATGGGTATGGTTTAAATTCACTTAATTTCTGTTTCATTTCATTGAATTGGGTTCCCCCCCCCCCCTTCTGATGTACATACATAGATACCCTTTGAATCCTGCTATGAGAAGTGTTTGATTGATAGCAGTAGCAGATCTAGAATTTTAATTTTGACGGGTTTAATTTTTATGATTTTGAACTATTTTTTGGATCAAAAGTACCCCTTTTCAATTTGTTTGTGTTTTTAGGCTATGTTGAATCGAGATATGTGTAATGTACGAAAATGTCAGTTTAAATTGCTAAAAAGTAACTAAAGATTCATTCTTTTTGAAGTGAATTGAAAAAGGAAAGTACGATTAATGAATTGAAACGGAGTTATTAATGTTGATGGAAAATTTGAAGCTTTGTATTGAAGGACTTGGTTCAATTGAAGTTTTAGTTTGTTAGCTACATCCTCAATTGTGATTTGCTAGAATTGTTTAAATCCAAATTGTCTGTAGTTTATTTAGTTTTGCTTTTGGACATCTCTATGGATTACCTTTCGCTGGTATTGCTGTTTTGTTCGAATTTTACCTTACACATAGTTGTAGAAGAGCTTTGTTGAATGTTCAACGATAGTGGTTTGCTAGTCATTCTTCCTTTTCTTTTTTTGATGATTGTGGTGTCTGTGTGAACTTGCACCCAACTAGACTACTTCTTTAGGGGTACCTGCTATCTCTCAACAACGTAGTTGCCAGATAACTCTGTCCATCAAACATATGAGAAGGAATCACTTAGTGTTTCTGTCTCTGAGTATGTGGTTTACTAGTCTTTTGTGAGTTTAAATAAGTGAGGATTGAAGTAAAGGAAATTGGAGATGATGGACTGATATATAAGTGAGCTAACACATAGTCGTTCATCATGTCTGTCATCGACTTTCAATTAACTTGTTTATTGATTGAATCTAGCTTCAATCTCATCTGTAGGACCAAAGGGTGAAATGATTATTTTATAGAAACATAGTCACTTAAGGCAGATAAGGGGAAATGATTCATGGCAGTTTCTTAAAATCTCACCATTATACTAAATCTGAATGATTGAGTATATAAATTTGATCATTTCTCGGTCTTTCTCAACTCATTTTCTCAAGAAAACTGGTTTTATGCTAAACTGGGGCTTTAGCCATGTGTTTGAAAAGAAATTGTATCTCAGAGTTGTTAGTTGTTACTAATTAACATTGATGACCTTTCTTATTTTTCTTTAAGTTCTTTGTTTATGCTAAGCTGATTTTGCAGGCAAATGAATGGTGCATCAACTGGTGAAGCATCCAAGGAAATAGACTTGGAGGTGGCAAAGTCCGGGAAAATTCTGAATAAGAAGAGAAAGTATGCCCAGTTCTATTTGGAACTCGGGCAGTCTGATTTTTTATTCCATACTTGTACTAACTGTGGATTCAAATATGCCAAAGGTGATGAAGAGGATGAAAAGTATCATAAAACGTTTCACAAGAATTATACGCATGGTATTCCATTGAAGGTAATTCAGTAACAAGATTTGGTATTTTAAAATATTCTATTGTGCTTGATGAAATAACATTCTGAAAAGAATAAAGTTTTGTCCCTCTGGGCTTTGACAAAATGTCCAGGGTTGGCGGAATGAAAGAATTATTCGAATTCCTTCACTTGAAATTGAGCGAATCATCTTGGTGCTGGACGATGATCCTACTCCTCAGAAAAACAAGGTTTGCAGATACTTTTTGTTCATGCATGAAAAACTGTATATTTTTATTTCCTTAATTGACAATTCTCTAGTTAATCATGTTAAACATAGTTTACAGACTTAAGACTTAAGAGAGAGTGCATTGTTGGCAGGTAAAGGAAGTTGTGAAGATGATGGAGATGGAACTTGGAGATGGGTGGATATATCATCAGCTATGCAAGGTTTCCTACTCTTGCAATTCTAGTAAACTTATGGTCATAGAAAACAAACGTCATTGTTCAAAGTTGTTCACCAATTCTTAGCAAATTTCAAATTTCCGGCTTCCTACTCTTTGCTTCATTTTATCTTTTAATGTGAATTGTAAGTTACTTGAGTTCAATGAGCTTCTTAATCGTCCTATGACAAATGTCAGTCTCCATTTTGCTGATTAATTTTAGTGAGAAAAATTCTATGTGGTGGTTATGTGACTGGCTGTATTTTACTAGCTCTGTAAATAGAACTCTGAGACATTTGTGATGTCCCGCCACTGACACATTTCTCTCCTTAACAGGTGTATCTGTTTATATCTTCTCAAAGAATATCTGGATGTCTGGTAGCAGAGCCCATTAAGAGGGCTTATAAGATACTCTCAAGGCCAGAAGATAGCAGGTGCAATGTTTCACCTGAGAAGGAAGCAAGACAGACTTCAACCACGCTTCAATTTGGGGGAGTGAGTTTCCAGAGGGAAATGGTAAGAAGAAATCAACCAACCAAAAGCTGTGAAGAGTCTGATGAAAGCGTCAGTGGAGTAGTGTTGTGTGAGAAGGAAGCGGTATCTGCTGTATGTGGCATTAGAGCCATTTGGGTCACGTCCTCCAACAGAAGAAAGCATATTGCCAGCTATTTACTTGATGCTGTTAGGTAACACCATTCACTTTCTCAGAGTTGTTATGGTTTCTTGAAGTTTTTAATTGAAAATTAGTTGCATGCTCAGTAGTCAGTGAAGTTAAAATGACGAAAGTTAGAACTAGTAATTGCTCCTTATTAGTTTCAATAGGAAACAAATGTTCATGTCTGAGAAACTCGACCACTGGAAAAAGAAGGAAAGCGACTGTCATAGATCAACGGACCTAATTCTCATAGAGTAAGCAGTCTGATGCTCTGACTTGGTAAGTGTGTTTGTGGATTTGCAGCTGACTGCTTCTCGATTCACACTTGATAATTTATGAAACTGGTCCTGGTGGTATTCACTAGGTCAGAATGGTGTACTCTATCTATATAGTATGAGAAGATCCTACTGGGGTACTACTGTGTACTCCATCTACATTGCAAAATTAGAATGGTGTAGCACTCACTGCTGCTGGAATATTATGGAGGAAATGAATTCTTGCTCTTTCTATGATCTTGGGCAATTTTCACCTCGTGACCTAGCTTTCGGAGCGGAGTTAAGCCCAAAGTCCATTTCTTAATGATTAAGAAGGTTTTGTCCACTTCTTCCTATATTCAACGTGTAGTCCTTTTAAATTCAAGTATGATTAAGCTATACTCAACGTGTAGCAGTTTTAAATTCAAATATGTTTAAGCTGTCAATGGTGATGAAGGGGATTCTACCGTGGGGGAAGGATTATGCTTTAGTCAAGCTTACAGGTGAATAGAGGATACAAGATGCAACTATTCTTGGCTATCAGTTTCAGAGGATCTCTGGGGTACTTGAGTGGTATTTCCTTTCATAATGTGATGTTTAGTTCTCTATCTCAATTGCCAATTGATAAAGTCTGATGTCTGCAGTCATACTGAAGTAACTGTAATCTCTGTAATTGAGCATCAATGGTCTCTTAAGATGAGAAGGGACGTAGAGGGGGTAGGGAGCATTATTCACTGAGTTTCAAGCTATGCACCACTTGGCCCTTCGGAAATTTGTCTGTTATAAAGAAAAGTATCCTCATGTGTAGACGTAAACCAAGATGAAAGATTGGATGTTGCTTAGAAACTGCCCAAGTATGGAGTTCACTAGGGAAGGTTTTCTCACTCAGTCCAACCTCCAAAAGAAGGGATTTCAGCTTTGCAGCTACTAGTCAGTTATGATGCATGTTTTTGGCAATATTTGGCATGTCAACCTCTTCTTTCACTGTAGACCTACTAGTCAGTTATGATGCATGTTTTTGGCAATATTTGGCATGTCAAAATCCATTTTTGAGCTAGCTGGAACAAAGAATGGTTATGCAAGAAATCACAGAAGACTTAGAATACCATTCCTCAAGCCATTTGGTGGACTGTAGGAAATGACACAACTTTTGAAGGCAACAGAAGAACCATACATAGACAGACTTCAACAAATCTGAACCTTTTTTCTAGTTTTTTAGGCCAATCTGGTTATTGAATATGATGAAGATGCACTTTCAGATACAAAAGAGGATCCACAAAATCTGTAATTATATTGACACTTCAGTCTATTTTCTCTTGCATGACTGTTGTCTGCGAAGTAATTGTTATATTTTGCTGTCTGGAACGCCAAAGTTCCACGTATATATGGATTGCTTATGATTTAAGTTTGGTCTGAACTTGCTTCTCATTTTCTAATGCAGGGAAAGTTTTTGCAAGGATTTAGTTCTTAAACAGTCCGAGTTAGCCTATTCTCAGCCAACCTCAGCTGGAAAAGCCTTCATCTCGAGTTATACAAGGAGCAACTCCTTCTTGGTTTATACAACATCTGATTTGTAGCAAGTAAGGGATCCTCCCGCGAACTAGTCTCCAAGAAGGAACTACAACTCTGCTATAAAGATTGATGTAAAGGCGTATCCTTTGGCAGCAATAGAAGCTTTCTTCTTTTGCTTTTCGCAGAATACAAAGCATCAACGACAGCCATAGGAGCAAGATGTTTCTTCTCTGCCTCGCGTAAACCGGAAGCAAAAGTACTGGGACTGACCTTAATAGCATATCCTTCTTGCTTCAATGCAGTATTCTAGTTCAACCTTTGGCTACATTAGCATATATATTATAAGAAATTAGATGCCTTTTTGCTATATATTTATGCAAAATCATAGGACTTTTATTTTGGAACTTTTTGGTTATGATGATGTTTTACACACTGAAGATTAAGCATTTGGTACTTTTTGGAGTCTTTCTTTGTAGGCCGCTCTTCGGGGCGATAAAGTGGATAATTCCTTACTCTGACTTGCATGAATCAATTCTAACTCCTCGATAAGAAGTGAAAATCCATATTTAACCATGACCTCAACTTCTACATACCGTTTTTCCAACTTCGACTTTTATATACTACTCTGGTGTCCTTCATTGATCTCGATAAAAATAATTTCGTTTTACGAGTTTCACGACTCAATTATAAGTTAAAAACAACATACTTTTTTTATTCTTTTTCAGATACTGACTCATCTAACGGTCACTTCACATTAAATCCAATATTTGATCCACTTTTTAACACACCCCACCAACCCAAATTTAAAAGTATACAATTATCCTTTTTTTGGTCCCAATACACCAACGGTCAAAAATAATATACATACAATATTAAGAAAACAAAACAATGAATTAAATAAATAATTTTATGCCAATTGCCATGTTTTACACAAAGTAAACAGAGAGCAACCATGAAAAACTAAGTCTAAAAGCTAAAATAATGAAAAACAATAACACCACTGAACAATCTTTAGAGAATTTGATCGGAAAGTGGCGGTAGTCGCCGGAAAAAGTTGACGGGGACGGACGGCATGTCGTCGCGGAACCGAGGGTGGCGTAAGTAGTACAACCCTGACCCTACCACAAATGCCTTGAATGGAACCACATAAAACACCAGTGAAGCAAGTAAACACACAATCACAAATATACCAGTAGCTCTAGGGTCCCTCCAATTGAACAATGCCTCTAGTCTTTCTCCTTGTGCTGCTACATCACCTAGTAGTGTTTGTGCCCTTCCGGCTAGTGCCCTCAACCTATCGTATCGTACACGAACGTGTTCCATTGGCCTCGAGCTCGGGAACCCATCAAACTCCTCGTCGAGCTCATCGGGGCCTATTGCATCTACGTGTGACAATCGAGGATCCATAGTGATTGCAACACGTTGACGATATCGGTACCTTAGGGAAATGATCAAGAATGCATACATACATATTGTAGGTAACACTAGGTGTGGACATAACACAATGGCTATTAATAGTATATGTACCAAGATTGTTGTTGGAGGGTGCACCCACGTGCGAATTCCATCGAGCCAACGAGCTAACGTGGCCGCTCTTGACAAGCACCCCACCACCCTAAACCAATTCGCCTTGCTACGTCTCATGCTCCATATGTGCGTGTCGGAATCCAACATACATTGAACCACTTCTTGTCCCAATGCTGGTTCGGATCTAGCCAATCTTGCTGTCACGATCCTCATCGCCGTGTGCCTTAGTATGTCCTGTTGGGCGGGACCAAACGGGCGTATATAATGCATTCTTGGCAACATAGGGTTAGTATAAGCTTGTATCAAACTCAACCATGATGAACAAGTAAACCTTAATGCAATCTCAATGTCACCCATTTTCTTTGCACCACTAGGGAGCAAGACCATAAGTGAATAAGTACCCATATATACCTTATTCGTGTCGAGCGTCGAGAGTCGTACCCTCAGCTTCCCGAGCCGTACGTCCTTCTTGAGGGCGTCGTCGTGCTTGTACCTCCCGTTATCAAACACCCCGATCGTAAGCACGGTGCAAGGGTCGTACACGTCCCATGTGTATTGCTCGTTCCACCTCGGATTGAAACGATCGAGGATAGTACGCGTACGGACCCACTTAGGACCGTACTTGGCCACCACGTAGGCGTCGGTGGTGCCACGTGTACCGTCTTTTGTTTTCACGGGGAGGAGGTTGTTGGCCCCTCTTATACCAACTTCAAGCAATCCAATAGGTGGTTTGGATAGTTGTTTTGCTGTGGCTCTGACATCACTTGTTAAATGTGCTGCTTCGTCAAGCACGTGATAACCACCCTCCAAACAAGTACGCACGTGTATTCTACCCGCGTATGGTTTTTTCTCATCACCAATCAAATTGAACCACCTTGATCTCGGCTCCGATTTGTCGTCGGTGCGCTTATCGATGGACGTGACCTGTACCTTAGCATACCCCACCACTTGACCATTAGTAACATCTTCCACTGTGATCACCAAAAACGGCTCGAACGGCTCGGCGGCCACGAAGACAAGGTCTTCGTTCCACGTGGGATTGGACGCCGAGCTGGACGAGCCCACTGTGGTACGGCTCGTCTTGAACAACTGCGCCCCGAGCTGAGCTTTCACGTAGAGGTCCGGATTCCGAACCTTAGGCTCGGTACCACCCGAACCGAGCTGCAAGTCTTGGGTTTGGATAACCGTTAGTCTTAAATACCACAGCTTCGGAGAAAGGTAAACTTTGGCTCGGGTTTCCGGTATCAGCCCACCGGAATCCGACTGCCACGCCTCGTTAAAAGCTTCATCCGCCTGAGTCCCGAGCCACACCGCCAGCATAACGTCATTCCCCTGTGGGTTCTGATCACCGGTGACACCTTCTAAACTGTACCATTGTGGAGCTAATGGACTGTCCGGCGGCACTCTTTTGGGTACTTCCTGCAAATCAAACGATACATTTCCGATGCAATTTTCGACGATTTTATCGTCTGATTCTTTCTTTTCGACCCAAATCGAAACCTCTAATGAAGTTGAGTTCAATCCATCTTTGTCGAATGCGAAAACTTGATCCCATTCTCTGTAATCAGCGAGTGATTTGGTTTTGATACTGTGAGTTCCGATCACCAGTTTAGCATAAGCAGACGAATCGGGCTCGTGATGAGCCCGTTTCGCCTTTACGAGTCGAACGTAAAGAAAGGGCATTTGATCGACGAGATCAAATGCCCCTGTTCGACGATCAACTCCGGTAGAGAGATTCTTATGAAGGATTTTGAGCTCACTGGTGTTTTCATTTGCTGATGGGTTTTTGTTTGGGGGTTTGTTTTGAGCTATCGGTGGATGCTCTATTACTTCCGGTGGTGGTGGTGCTGCTGCTGCCGGTGTTTCACCGTCTTTTGGATTCTCCGGCGGGGTTTCTTCCTTCTTTTCACCAGATTCATCTGGTTTCTTCTCCTCTTCCTTCTTCTCAGCCGATTCCGATTTGTTTTCATCAGTCGGAGTAGAGGGTTTTTCCTCTGTCACCTCCGGTGCCGAAGTTGGGGTTTTTTCCTCTTTCTTCTCCGGCGCTGCCTCCGCTGCAACTTCCTCCTTTTTCTCCTCCGTCACCGTCGGCGGCGGTGGAGTTTCTTCATCTACAAACCAAATCTTAAGCCCAATCTCACCTTTAATCTGAGAAAAAACACTCCGTTTCTCCAAAGGATAATAAACCAAACTTTCAAACCCAACTCCGACGAAAGTACTACCGGAAATCTTAACTTTCCCTAAAAAATTACTCCGTTTACCGATCTTCTTATCATTATACACATTCAATTCAAGTGTCTCAGACGCCATTGAATCAACATCATGAACCAAAAACTCAAGACGCTCATCCCACTGAGGATTCAGATCTCGAAACTTCGTCTTCGTACGCCGTCGTTGTCCATCAAAATCAACGATAGCAAATGCACTAGCAGTGCCTTGACCATCTTTAGGCATTAGATTTTTAGCATTACAAACTTCTACAATCACTTTTCTAGTACAAATTTGATCACCCATTTGAGATATCTATCAGAAAAACTGATTTTTTTTTTGAGTTTAACAGAATTTTTTTCCCGGTGAGTTTTCCGGTTAATCGGAGAAATAGAGAGAGAGAGTATAGTAATGAGGAAAAGTTCAGAGACTGTGAGGCTTTTAAAAGTGGGGGAAGGAGCCTATTTTTTTTTAAATTATATTTTTTAAAATTATATATTTTTTAATTATATATATAATTTTTAATTATTATTATTATTATATTATTATTATTATTTTTTATGTTTCACATGAAAGTGGAGTGGGTATTTGTCATTTATGGTACTTTCCCGTTGAGGTTATTTACCTTTTTTTTTTTTTTTTTTTTTTGTGTTTTGTGGAACGTCTATCGAAAATAATTTTGTTATATCGTAAAAATAGAGATAAGAGTTACGTATGTGATATCCTTTTTTCACTTACGTATTGTTGTTGATATTTCTTGAAAGGTACTACCACTTGTGTAATCGACTAATCATATATATATATCGGGTCGTATGATTGGGAACGAGTCAGGGTGGAGCCACCTAGGTACAGGGGATTTATTCGAACCCCCTTTGACAGAAAATTATATTATTTATACATGGTTAATATAATATTTTATGCATATATAGTAGATGTCTAACCCCCTTCGACTACTCTGTGTGACTATTTTTACGAATTTTGAACTCCCTCATTGAAAATTCCAGCTCCATCGCTGGAACGAGTTATTCTGGGACAACTTATTCCATCACTGTGATATAAAAGATGGAATACGTTATCCCAAATCTGGCATACAACCAAACAAAACATAAAATTTTCATTTCATCACTATTTTCTTATACTATGACTATTTATTTTTATCCATCACACCTAACGATTCTATACATTGTATAGAAATAAGTGTTGCATTTGTTTTAATTTATGCGATACTGTTTAACTTGACACCAATTTAAGTAAGAAAGGAAAAATTATGAATCGTTTTATTAAGGAATGTAATAGTAAATCTTAAAGCTAAATTATTTTCGATTATAGAAATGTGATATCTTTGTGTCATGTAAATTGAAATAAAATAATATAATTAGAAAAATTTAAAACTTTTGATTAAAAAAATAATTTTTATTATTTCAAAGAATGAATTAGTTTAAAGTTTAAACTAGCAACTTTATATAGAAAAAAATAAAAAGTACAAAATCTCAAAAGATTTAGTTAGCAAAATATTAATTTACATGTGGTTATGTGTCATAACTCATAAATAAAAAAATAATTATGTATGGGACCGTTGGTTTAATGTACGATCCTTAATTTTCTATTAATTATTATCCTAAAATTAATAGAAGGTTATAAAAAATAAATTATATTAATAGTTAGTAATTAAAAATAATTTTTAAAATGACACGTGGCATGAAAACAAAGAACCTACGTGGCAGTTGCATGGGGTTTTGAGATTTGATGTAGACATATGGTATCAAATCTGAGCACTATACTGAAATTATTTAATTCAAAATAGTTCAAACAACAATAATATATACCTAAATTAATCCTATCGGTTTCGAAAAGGGTGATATATAAATAGTCTGATCTTAAAAAGATAGAAATATGTCGATAGATAATCGACTTGAGTAATTAAGCATATTATAATTCTATTGAATTTGAAAAGGGTGATGTGTACGCAGTCTGATCTTAAAAAGATAGAAATATGTTGATGGATTATCGACTTGAATAGTTAAACATATATATAATAATCCTATCGGATTCAAAAAGGGTGATGTATACGTAGTCTGATCTTAAAAAGATCGATATATGTCGACGGGTCATTGACTTAAGTAATTATGTATATTATCGAATTTGAAAAGGGTGATATGTACGTAGTCTGATCTTGAAAAGATAGAAATATGTTGATAGATCATCCACTTGAGTAATTATGTATATTATAATCCTATCGAGTTCGAAAAGGGTGATGTGTACGTAATCTGATCTTTAAAAAAAATAGAAATATGACGATAGATCATCAACTTGAGTAATTAAGCATATTATAATCCTATCGAGTTCAGAAAGGTAATGTGTACATAGTCTGATTTTGAAAAAATATAACTTTGTTAATAGATCATCGACTCAATTAATCAAGCATATTATAATCCTGTCAAATTTGGAACGGGTGATGAGTACGTAATCTGATCTTGAAATATAGAAATATGCTGATAGGTCATCGACTTGAGTAATTAAAGCATATTAAAAACAGTAACCAAAAAAAAAAGATAGTAGTGGAGAAATTGTACAGAAAATACAATAATAAAAGTATATCCAGTATAATTCTATAACTGACGATTTGAAGAGCGTAAAATGTTCTGATGAACGAGCACTGTGATAACGAGCCGTAAAAAAGATGAGCAAAACATTTCTTCCGCCAACCTTTATAGAAATAAAACAGCATGATGAGATAAATAAACGTCCACAGATCTTTTTTCTATTTTTATGGAATTATCAAGTTGTAGTGTAATAAAAACATAAACAATGTGATAATTAAATTTACATGAATATTTAAATCATGAAATTTGCATTTGAAAAATCATGAAATTAGAGGATAATTTTGAGGGGTTGCCACTTTTGTGTACTTTGGTCATGCATGATAAAATCATGTTTATATTTATATTATTATTAAAAATACAAATAAATAAAAATCATGCAAATATGAACATGCAAATTGTACTCAATAGGATGATTGAGAAAAAAAAAACATAAATTTATGTGACGTTTTTCATTTTTTAAAAGTCAAGTAATTTAAGTTTGATCAGGAATAATCATGAAATAAACCAATAAGTTATCTATACAAAAAGAACTAATAAGTTACAATAACTGTCAATTTTACAAAATATTCTAAAAATATATGAAAATTTATAGTCATGGATAACTTTATTTGAATTTCGAAATTCAAAAGATGCTAATTGGAACAAAGGAGTGTTTTTTTTAAAAAACAACTTCCCAATTAGTGTTGGGTATCCACTACTCACTTTGTAAAATCAAATTAATTTAAACTTACGTCAAAAAATTTCACTTTTGAAAATAGCAAAATACTTCCTACGAAACTCAATTGCATTTTAGTGGTCGAAATCGAAAATAGAGAGGTAACTTACGATACCATCAAATAAACTAAGATCAGTTATTCGAATCTTCACCGAGTACGTAATATGATTAAAATAGAAAAGATTGAAAGTTTGATAAGTTATTTCACCTTTACTAATTACAGTATTCCATCCATAGTAATTAGTTAATTACCCTCTAAATGAGGTAAATATCAACAAATAAGACCGTTAATTAATTTAATTAATAAGATTATCATTAAGTATGATGTAATTAGCTTCAGTAAATAATTACTAAAATAATAACATCTGAAGAATAAAACATTCATGAAATTCAGTTCATTTTTTGGCAGTTTCTTATTTTTAATTATTATTTTTAAAAAAGAATTAATTTTTTTTATCTTTTATTTATTTTTTTTGGAAAATGCCACTTGCATAAAGCAGATGAAAATTTTGCAGAAAAAAATATATAAAAAATTATAAAAATTACTATTAATCTCTGCAAAAATGAACGTTGCTTTGTTCTTGTGTTCCATAATTGTTTTCTCTTTGTAATTATGTAATAGTGTTCCTACTTTAATTGAATTGAAGATATATAATAAAAAAAATTGCATATATAAAACACTTTTTTTTTTTTTTTGTAATTTAGCGATCAATAAAATAAATGTAAATATTAAAAATTGAAAATCAAATTTCAACAGTATCACGTAAATAAAAATTATCCGTATAAGTTAATATGAAAGTTTATTGATATATCTACTGATAATAAGTATTCAATAAAATAATCGAGTGAATACTGATTGAACTAAGATATGGTTTAATCAGGGGCGGACCTGGTGAACCTCTCGGTAAAAAATTACGTTGTATATTTAAGGTATTTAAAAGATTTTTTATGTTTATATATTGATTTTGAATCTTCTGCATATAAGATTAGAGATTGACTTAGTGATTAGGAATTTAAACCAGTTTTATCTTTTTTCCGAACCCCTTAATGAAAATTCTGGATCCATCACCGGGTGTAATGATATTTTCACGTGAAGGAGAGCTTTGATCCGTAATGAAATTAGAAATTTATGTTCGTGAAGACTTATTTAGTGTTTATTTTGTCTTCGTTCAAAACTGAATCTGAAACCTTAACC
Source organism: Solanum peruvianum (assembly GCA_027705065.1). NCBI lineage: Eukaryota > Viridiplantae > Streptophyta > Magnoliopsida > Solanales > Solanaceae > Solanum > Solanum peruvianum. The sequence continues at coordinate 3,179,937 of JAKWJD010001755.1, forward strand.
ACGCACTTCATTGATCACTAGACTACATCCCTAAATATCAACACGATTAAATACTTATGGTATTATTTACTGAATCTTTTTTTAACTGAATTTATATGAACTCGTAACTTATAATTATGCTAGATTTATTTTTACCTTAAACGATAAAATTATTTTCATATAATCTCTAGATTAGGGTTTTATCACTTCTACTCACTAGATGAGAGAATATACTTTTTAGAGATATGTGTGAGCATTGGGAAGAGAGTTTATATTTATTTACATTTACAAATTAATATATAGTATTTTTTTCAATAAATTAGTATATAATCATTCAATTACACGAATGCTCACTATTTAACAAGTAATTTATAGAAGTACCTTTTATGCTTTTTATAACACCATTAGTTAATTAGAGGACGAGAATTACGGTAGAAGATTAATTATAATTGAAAATCATCTATTGTCGTATCAATATGAGAGTTTATTACTTTAAAACTATCTATTTTCACGAGGTAATAAATTCGATATACGCTCTAGCCCCTCAGACACATTTAGTAAAAATTAACTGAATATGTTATTGTATTACTCTATTATTATGCGTTGTTTTGGTATATTTCGATTATCATATTATCTGAATTAATATATACGCCGTCTTACTTCTCAACTTATATGGGCTTAATATAAGTTGATCCAAATTCATCGAGTCTAACGCAAGTACATATATCAGGTGTGAAACCAATACAAAACTTGAGAACGTTGAAGGAAGTATGAACTCATACATTTCAAATTATGAATCCGTCTCTCAAAAGCAACCATATGAGAATCCTCTATACTTTCTTTAAACAAACTCTTTTGTGATTAAAAGTAAAAGAAAATATTAAAGCTAGATATAATATAGTTCAAAAAATGAAAGCAAAAATGGGAATAATATTCCCTAACATCAAAATTTGAATATTACATTTTAGGAATTAAATTATATTGCTACATGGATCTACTGTTGTCACTGTTAACTCCTCTGCTTTCTATTTGGAGCCATGTCTTCAGAAAACCTACAGCACACATAATATAGTTCAAAATTACACAAGCAGTGTAGGTCTGAAATCATGTAATCTTAAAAAAGACGAAAAATAATATCGAAATGCACGATATCTAGAGTACAATTACAAGACGTATAACCAAAGGTTTTAGGCTCGAGCCCTGTGAATAGAAAAAACCATGAAAAGGAGTGCTTCCCTCTTGAATGAGCCTTACACAACATGAATCTGAATTAGTCGAGACCCTGAGGATAATCAGACACCAGGGGAGATAATTTTTTTTTTACCAGACCTATAAACTATAGAATATAATGTGACTTAACGTATCGAGGAAACCAAAAGTTTTATGCATATCTGATTAAATTTCAGAAAATGAGATTGCTCAAAAAATGCATGAATCGTGAAGTTATGCTTTTTGTCTTATAATCGTGGTATCTGGAGCCAGCTTGCGTGCACCTCGGTTATTCAACGGTATACCTACTACCTCCCACCACCACCAGGTACCACGTAACTTTGTCCACGAAAACTTAGACAAACGAGAAGAAATCACCTAGTGATCTTTGTCTCAACTGAGATATCTACAAGTTGGGGAATCATAGGCGAGGATGGACCGGAAGAATGACTTCAGAATAATATCCAATATGATCCATAAATCAACTTACGGGTAATGATTAAATGAGTTCTAGAGAACTTACATCTCCAAAATTCTCTTCCTCTTGTCGTTGCAAATGTAGGAGCTCAGCTGTTCAACCCCCATATTTGCAAAAGTCTTGTCTCGATCATAATTCAACAAATTACATGCATCTAAAGTTGATGAGGACTCGGCTGTATCAGGTGTACCGGAGAGATCTCTAAGTTTTCCTTTAAGATTCTCCATCAAAACGAAACCTGCCAGATAGTGAAGTGATCAAAACTTCAGTTAAACCGACGTGTGATACATGTCAACTACATGGATTCTTTCTGCAAGTTATAACTAAGAGTAATAATTACACTGAAAATGACTTTGGTAAGGTTAAAGCCTTGGCAGCCGAAAAACAGGTGTGATTATGTGAATTGTTTTGCAAAATATCCAGGGGAGTAAACCTGATCGCATTAAGGCATATATGGTAAAGTTTTTTGAAGTTAGAGTAATGCAAGATATTCATGCAGGACAAATAACACAACACAAGAAGAAGCAACTTTTAAGAAATGTGAAAAAATACATTGTGTTTCTAAATACCAAGTTTTGTATAAGCTATGCTTCTTCTTCTTATCTTCTTATAAGAAGCAGCAATTGCTCTGTGCTCACTACTTCACCTCGCTTCTCGCTTCTATCATTGAACCAGTACCAAATCACATACCCTATTCAGCACAGAAGCTCCGAAAATGAAGCTTTATTTTCCTGAGTTTGGTGGCATCAATCCGAGGGCTGGATTAGAAGGCAAGGAAAATATTTTGAAACCTATCAAAGTCTTAGATAGATGAAGCTGAATTATGTCTAACAAGTAATGAATCGAGTTAATTACTGATTTAATGAGCATTTAAAGGATTCCCAGTGGATGTTCTACCTTGGCTAATGTTCGGGAGGTTTAGCGATTTTATATACAAGTTCAATAAACTTCAGCGATATGGAAATGTGGACAGTTATAAGGAGCAACCAATATGATGATGATTAACCTTTATCGTACAGAATTACACCTTGTAACTTGATTTGTCAATGTATAGAAACAAGAGAATCAATTCTTTAGTGAGGATAGCCAACCCTGTCACCCTCATTGATGCTTATGAATCCATTAACACTCTTCATAGATAAATGCTCTTTCAAGACGCTCCTAGTACATACTAAGCCTTCTAGAACCCTCTAATATGTCATCTCCGACTTGTTTGCCCATTTTGCCTATCTTTCTTTAAATTATATTTGGGAAGTATTATAAGATGTAATGACTGAAAAGCTGAGTTCTCTCCTCTCATAACCCCTCTTCTTATCTTCTGATTTCATTCTTTCCTTCTCCCTTGTTCTTTACTAGCTATAAATGTGCAATTTTTTCGTTATCGAGCTCAAGTGTAACAATATTTTTTATAACCAGAAGTTACTATCCATCTGAAAGAAAGTAGAAACAGACAAAGAATTCACCAATTTCTACAGCAAACAGCAGTTTATAGATGATGCACCATTCAAGTAATGAATAAATGTTACAAACTTATGGAGAGGAGGAAGAAAAAACTCACTGAGGGCTCGAAGGGTCTTCAAATCAAACTTGTTAGCTAAAGACTTGTGACCAATCTTTTTGGCACGTTGATGTATCAGAACTTTCAAACCTATCAATAAATCCTAAAAAATTCAACCAGATCACACATAAGATATTAGTCATCACCCAAAAGAAAAAGGAAAAAATGAGCAGAGATAACTTACAAGCTCAGATTCGGTTAAGGAACAAAGCCACCGAACATCTTCAATTCTATTATTCCCTAATATAGCCATCTGTTCTTTCATCTTTCTTTAGTGTGCAGTTAAAGGACACCTGATGGGAAGATGTAAAACCTTTTTAAGCATTATGGCAAGGGTGAGAAGCAATGGGATATAAGAAAAAAAGGTGTCCCAGGTAGTATATGGTGATTATAACCATACACATTAGGTACTAATGGAACCAGTGTTCAAGGAAGCATGAAGCAGAAAAAACCGATAAGGCCCCGCTTCACACTTTAAGCGATGAAGCACTCACATACTCATTCTAGTCTGTGAAGCGTAGAAGGCTCGCATCGCTTCATCGCTTGCGCTTGCTTTCCTAAACACTGAATGGAACAGGGATAATGCAACAGCAAATGAAGGAAAAATTTGTATATCCGACATTACACGGAGAAGTCCTTGGATGACAGCCTAGTACACATGGAATTGGCAGGAAAGTTCGTAAGATGTTTTGTTATTTGCAAATAGTTCTTGAGTTTATCATAGTTTGCCGATTCCTTGTTGTTATAAGTAGTGGTAGCCATTGTCTCGTCTTAGCAATGTATGAATATTTAGCAGCTTCTACACCGTGGAGTCTGGGTCAGCTATCAGCTAATTTCACGCGGTACCTCCTACCTCCTACCACTACAATCACCTTATAATTCTATCCACCAAGACTTGAACGTATGAAAACGAAATCACATAGCGCTACCAATGACCTATTGATTCTCAACCAAGTTCGTTGATCACTACGTCACACCCTTAAGTGCCTCATCTTATTATTTCTCTCTTCAATACATGTTTAGAATAAGAATATATTTTCAATACTGGATCATCAATACGTCTTCCATCCTCTTTCTAACTACTAGATGAAAATACAGCCAGCAAAACTCTATCAAGCAAACCATAAAATTTAGGTATAAACAACAATATACACAAATACTACTCCGGTTATTTCGAATAGACCTTCAACTCAAGGAAAATCATATAAAAGCATATACTATAGAAATCATTACAAAGCAAAGCACGATTTGACAAAAAAAAAGGAACAACAACTACAATAAATAAGGCCAGGAATAGTTTTTGAAGAGAAACTTACAGTTATGGAGGACGCCGGCGGTCGATGTGGAAGACTTGCAGCAGCGGCACGCCGGCGCAGGGAGGTGGACGGACGGACGGCGGCGAATTGACGGCGGAGCAGCAGGGAGGTTTTGATTTGGGGAAAAAAATATCAAAAATTGATACTTAAGGAAAAAGGAAAATAGAGATTTAAGTCTCTTAAGTTATTGACTTGTTCATTTTGATCCTAATCTTTAGTGAATTGAGCATATTTAGTCCTATTTTGGGAAATAAAATATGTTATTGAGATTCTAAATTGTAATTTCAATTTTTCAAAATAAAACCTAACCCTATATTATAAGTTTATATTTTTTTTAAAAATAGACTCATCATTTTAAATTATGTAAAGAAATCCAAATCACTCAAATTTAATATCTTAAATTCACTTTTTTGTAAAGTACACTCGTCCTTTCAAAATTTTAGATACGTCTTTGATTCTATCGCTCCTTTTTTAAAATATATTGCTTTTTTATGCATTTCTTGTATAAGCAATATTTAAATTTTGAATTTGCTTCAGCTTCTTAGAGATATATGTTCAAAATATGATATATGAAATATCGGAATGGATGGCTCAATCATTTGGACCGACCTTTAAGTAAGCACCCTTCTAAAGTGCAAAGGAAGTCACTAACTTAACTCATGGGCCTTAAAATTCGCCCATTAACCCGTTCAGATAAGTATGTTTCTTGTTGTTCTTTCGTAGTCTTATATATCCCATCCAAATCCTTCTTTTCCTTTGTGTAAACCAATGAGAGACATTTTTTGCTTATATAAAGTTTAAATCTCACAGTATTTTAATCAATTAAATTATTTTATTTTTTTTAATGACAAGGGAAACAACAACTGTTATTCTTTGGTTGTGCATATATTAAACGCTGCTTCTGTGCAATAGCTGGCAAACCACATAAGAGAGGTAATCCGCACTAGGCAAGTCTGGTGAGACGAGCTCGACGTAGAAAGCAAATCCCTTGCTTTTGCTGTCAAGAGATTTCAAACTTGAAACCTCCAACATCGAAATCTCATATAATAAGCTTTAATTTTTCTCCCTATATTATCATTTCCCTCGTATTATTTTGTTCCTTTCCGTCATTAACAAAGAAAAATATATTTCTCCACTCTTAATCAAAGATTTTGCCAACCTTCAACAAAGATGGTTAACAATATCATAATCAAAAAATAAACATTAGTATAAAAAACATTATAAAACCATATTAGAAAAGTTGGAACTAGTACTGTTGGGGTAACTCCTAAGGAAGAGAACCCCTCCAAAAATTGGCGTATGCCACTAATTGCAACGCGCACACGGTATTCTTTAGTAAAAGGCGAAAGAATAGTTCGCTTTGTGCTCACTGCGTGGCTGCGTTAGTTGTTTAGTTAATTTCTGCTGCAATTTTATATTGGTACAAAGTTAGTATTTACTTGTATGTTATCAATGTGGTACTCCTTCAAAATATTGCTCTTTGTTTCTTCAATTTACTTTTTATGATTGAAAAATCAAGAAATATATTATTCTTTTCGAAACGAAACGATTTAACCTATGTGTTTGTGTACTTACTCATAAAATCGGAAAAATATATGCTCATGAGATGATCGTTGGAGTGAGCATCTTGAGTAAGTGCACTACTTCTCTCGGTGTTAGATCCTCTAAAATGCACTACTTCTCGAGGATCATCATGCATCTATCGACATTTTAAGAGTTTGTAGCGCGAACACAAGTCCCTACAACAACAAATTATGACGTAGGCTCGATCACTTGGACCGACCTTAGGTAGGCACCCTCCAGAGTGCAATGAAGGTCACAAACCTAGGCAATGGGTTTTATTGGTTGCCCATTGATCTTTGTTTTTCTTTGTGTCCTGCCGATAATTGCCCTTGATGATAACATTATTTTTGAGTGGACAAAATATTATCGAACTTTGTATGAGATAGTGTTTTAGTTAATTTTTTTTTGTTAGTTAGAGATGTATAATATCCAAAGGCCGGAGTTAGGAGTGGCAATTGGGCGTGTTGGGTCAAAAATTTGAATGGGTCAATAATAGGTTGAGACAACAAATTGGTATCAAAATCCAACTCAATTCAAATTTGTTTGGTTCAAAATGGGTTAGGTAATGAGTTACACTATTGGATCAAAGATCCAACCAAATTCAATTTTTAGTAAAGATTAATTATTTTACTTGTTCATTTAAAACTATTTAAGTATAAATTTTCCTTTCGTTGTTATGGTTATATACAACATATATATATATATATATATATATATATATATATATATATATATATATATTTTGATTTTTATGTATACACAAATAGACACTTAAAGTTGTATAACATTGAACAAACAGACACATACGTTTTCATTGTTATGGTTATATACAACATATCAAATTAAAAATAATAATAAAAAAAAAATATATATATATATATATATATATATATATATATATATATATATATATATTGATTTTTATGTATACACAAATAGACACTTAAAGTTGTATAACATTGAACAAACAGACACATACGTTTTCGTTGTTATGGTTATATACAACATATCAAATTAAAAATAATAATAATATATATATATATATATATATATATATATATATATATATATATATATATATATATATATATATATATATTTTGATTTGTATGTATACACAAATAGACACTTAAAGTTGTATAACATTGAACAAACAGACACATACGTCTTATACGTCTTATATGACGTTCTACATGGAAATTTGTATCGTACGTAACGTCTAATCATACGTAGCATCCAACATGTAATATGATATAAAATTACTATAACCAAGTTAAAGAGCACATTTATAAATTGTACTATTAATTTTCCCAAGCCAAACATAAAAAATTGTTAAACTAGAATTGTTGGGGTACTCAAATAAGAAAACCCCTCCAAAAATTGGCGTATGCCACTATTTGCAGCGCGCACACGGTATTCTTTAGTAAAAGGCGAAAGAATAGTTCGCTTTGTGCTCACTGCGTGGCTGCGTGAGTTATTTAGCCAATCTGTGCTGCAATTTTATACTCAGACAAAGTATGTGTTTACTCCTTGTTTATCAATGTGGTACTCAACTCACTCCTTCTCTTTGTTTTTTTTCCCCTTCAACGTGTTCGATCAAACATCGGTGTTTTCCAACTGATCAAATTCGAAAAAAAAAAACAGTTGTGTTTGTTTAAATTGCTTCTTCTATGGTATAATCTAACGTTGTTTAGACTCTCCTAAAATAATGTTGCACTGGACGCTCTAAACGCACAAGTCACCTTTTTTTTTATGGCATAATACATATATTGGACCCTAAACTTGGCTTCAAATTTTAACTTTGATCTCAAACTTTCATAATGCTCAAACAGACACTTTAACTATCCAACTTTTAAATAATAAACACGTGAGTCCTACATGGCACAATACACGTAGGACAAAAAATTATATGTAGGATGACATGTGTGTCTATTAGTTCAACTTTATACAAGTTTAAGTGTCTACTTGTGCACACTCAAAGTTGAAGGTCATAAATGTGATTCGAAGCCAAGTTAAAGGACATATTTATATATTATGTCTTTTTTTTATCGAGTTGTGTATGGAAAACATTGTATGTCAAAGCTTATAATCTATAAATCATTGAGGGAACAATCTGAAGATACTCTATAAATCATTGAGGGAACAATCCGAAGATACTCTATAAATCATTGAGGGAACAATTCGAAGATACTCTTAACATGTTATGATATTGTTCGCTAGACTCATTAGTTATGTGTTGCTGGTTCATGGTCCAACTGAACAGATAAATTTGTTCAACAATTACATAATGTTTAAAAGATAAAATATAAATCAACAAAAAACAAAAAACAAGAAATTTTGCTTAAAAATTGGTAGGGGCTGCGCGAACGCAAGCCCCCGCTGCAACAAATTATGACGTAGGCTCGATCACTTGGATCGACCTTAGACAAGCACCCCTCCAAAGTGCAATGGAGGTCACAAGCCTAGGCCATGGGTCTTATTGATCGCCCATCGACCCCATCCAGGTAAGTATTTTTCTTGATGCTCCTTCCTATTTTTTTATACCAATCTTAATACTTGTTTTCTTTGTGTCAACCGATGAGGGATATATTACCCTTCATCTTTTTATTATTATTATTTTTTGTTTCATTTAATATCAAATAAATCTTTTATCATTACTCTTGAGAAAATTAAACTTATCGAAAAAAAGTTTCTCAAGTTATAGGGTGTTTTTTGGTAGAGAGGAAGATATTTTTCACGAAAAGTATTTTTCCTTTCTAACTGAAAAACTCCATAGTTTTATTTCTTCTTTTCGTTTTATTCTTCGTACAATTGTGATGTCTGATAGGAAAATAAAAATGAGAAAGTTTAGATTAGTTTTAATCTGAATATTGCAATTATTGATCTATTTTTCATGTGTATAGGGCGTGGATCAACTCAAGTGTTGAACACGATTAGTAAAAATGATCGAGAAAAGATCAAAAAAGAAAGGCTAGGTTAAGAAGAAGAGGAGGTGGAACACGCGGTAAACTACTCAGAATCCAAAACGGAAGTTGGGATTCAAAGTTTGTTTGGTATGTCTTCTTTTTCATCTTTGTTCTTAGTAAACTTATTTTCTTCCACGGAGTAGATTCATAAAAGGTATTTGACAAACATGTTGTATAGATAAATTTGTTGGGATTTTGATTTTCATTCTTATGCTAGAACTTGTTATGGAAGTTTGAATTAAATTGCAACCTTATTCGTTATTTTATTTAGGGATAATGCCCAAGTACCCCCTCAACCTATGCCCGAAATCTCAGAGACACACTTATACTATACTAAGGTCCTATTACCCCCTGAACTTATTTTATTAATAATTTTTTACCCCTTTTTAGCTTACGTGGCACTATCTTGTGGGCCCAACGATGGTTGACTTTTTTTTTTTAACTAGTGCCACTTAGGCTAAAAAGGGGTAGAAAATTACATATAAAATAAGTTCAGGGGGGTAATAGGACCTTAGTATAGTATAAGTGTGTCTCTGGAATTTCGGGCATAGGTTGAGGGGGTACTTGGGTATTTTCCCTTTTATTTAATTGAAAGAGGGATATTTTGGTGAATAATGTTGCTTAATTTTGTTGGATTGAATCAATATATTTTCTCTGAAGTAATCGAAGGAGTTTATTGATAATGATTGATAAATCTCAAAGAAAAATAGTTGAAGGACGTTACTTCGTTAAAAACACTCATTAACATGTTCTTGCATTAGAATCACAGGATTATAATTGACTTATTCTTTAACTTGAGATTTACTCAGAAGAAAAATCTAAGGCTTAAGGATACTCTAATTAGTTATTGAATTCGAGAGAATAGATAGAACTTTAGATGTGATAAATGAATGTGGTTAAATCTCAATGTCATTAGGCACTTGTTTCGTCTTATACCCTATCTTTTATTATTGATATTAAACTTCATAGTTACCGATTGTATTTAATCATCATTTAGTCTATAAAAGTGGTTCATAACCACAACCAACTCTTTTCTTTTGATCACCTTAAAAATAGTTAGCAAGATTTGATTAGATTATTATTTGTATCGGTCCATGTGGAAAAGATCTTTATACTATAATGCCTTTGACTAGCGAAGCGCTAAACTTATAGTGTGTTTGTGCTCGTCAATGTCTTTGACATGTGTGCACTTCGACTAATTCTATATGAGGTACCATAGGATGTTAACTCAATAATGTGCACTTGGCAATGTGATATCGTCCTTTTCATTATTTTTTCTTGTTATTACCGCGGTGTCTCAAAGACATTTGTGTGCACTACAACTAATTCTATGCTCGAGCAAAGTCTATAGCTTATGGGTTCAGCCAAACGCAATAGCTTTAGTCTAAAATTCTATATGTGTTGGGAGATTTATTGCATGTGTCCAAATAATAATTGAGAACCCTGTTTGCATTTATTTTATTTTTTTCACAACTAAAATTTGCTCGTGTATCATTTCTCTCTTTTTTGTCCTTAATCAAAGATCTCGAAATACATAAAGTTTTATCTATACCCTTCACAAAGAGTGTTACTATATTATAATATCAAAAGATACTCTTAACACGTTATGATATTGTTCTTATCTACCCTTCACAAAGGGTGTCACTATATTATAAATATCAAAAGATACTCTTAACACGTTATGATATTGTTCACTAGACTCATTAATTCCGTAGCTCAAGAAAATTTCTCATTATTTTTTTGTCTATCTTAAATATACAATTATGTGTTCATGGTCTTACTGGACAGATTATTTGTTCATCAATTACATAAAGGTTCAAAGATAAAAATATAAATCAACAATGCAAAAACACAAAAAAGAAAGGAAAATTTTGCTTAAGAATTGGTAGGGGCTGCGCGAACGCAAGCCCCCGCTGCAACAAATTATGACGTAGGCTCGACCACTTGGGCCGACCTTAGGTAGGCACCCCTCCAAAGTGCAATGGAGGTCACAAACCTAGGCCATAGGTCTTATTGATCGCCCATTGACCCCGTCCAGGTAAGTATGTTTCTTGTTGCTCCTTCCTATTCTTTTATATTTCTCTTTATACTTGTTTTTCTTTGTGTCAATCGATGAGGGATATATTGCACTTCATCTTTCTTTGTTTTAATTATTCTTTTCATTTAACAGCAAACCAAATAGACAACAAACAAATCTTCACCATACTCGTGGGGAAGTTAAAATAAGATTCTTAGTTGGGGTAGCCTAGTGGTTTTGACTTAGTACTATAATGTTGGAGGTCGCAAGTTCGAAATCTCTTGCCAACGAATCAAGCTCGTCGTACCTGACTTGCCTACTGCGAATTACCTCTGCTGTATGGTTTGCAAGCTATTGCATAAAAGCGTAGCGTAAGTTATTGCATAAAAGACTAATACGGATTACCTCTCATTTGTAGTTTATGAGCTATTGCTTAAAAGCGGGCTGTCACTAACAAAAAAAAGTATTATTGAGTAAAAGTTTCTCCACTTGTAGGGCGTGTTCCTTATGGGACGAAAATATTTTTCATGAAAAACATTTTTTTTCTTTGATCTATATGCACTTCGACTAATTTGTACCAAATCCAAAAAGACCAAAACTAAGTACCTTAGAAGAAGCAGTTTGCATTTTTTGTTATGCAGCTATAATTTTACTCGAATAAATTAAATTATAAGACAAGTAATAAAAAAAAAATTGATAGTAGTATTATTGGGGCTTTCAATGAGAGAACCCCTCCAAAAATTGGCGTATGCCACTATTTGCAGCGTGCACACGGTATTCTTTAGTAAAAGGCGAAAGAATAGTTCGCTTTGTGCTCACTGCGTGGCTGCGTGAGTTCTTAGGGCTAATCTGTGGTGCATTTTGTTATTGGGACAAAGTTTGTATTTACACATTTTTAATCAATGTGGTACTCACCTCACTCACTCCTTTTCAATTTTGCTCTATGCTTATTTTTAAGTAACTTTATGATTGAAAATCTAACATGTTTTTCAAATAGAAACTACTTAAGTTGTCTTGTTTTATACTTTTTTCGATCATCTAATTTAAGATATGATGTCGATTTGGTTTCTTTGTGATTATAAGGAGATATATTTTTAGAAGATGATGGATAAGATGTCGCGAACTGAGCATCTTGAATAGTTGAATTCGAATGCAGGTTGTGTTTTGTAAAAAGTGTATTGTGAAGGACCTATAGATTATATAGTTTGGCCTTATAATCTATGTTGATCGTACTCTTTTGTATGCTAGTACATGTTTGAGTAGCTAGACGTCATGCATCACGCATGTGTAGCAAATCTTAGAGCTTCCGTCTAGTTTGGATCTTCAGAGCTTTGACGTGCCCATCCGAAGGAGCCAGCATTATATCGAAATGAAATTGATTTCGATATCACTCATGAACGCCCTAACAACTAAAAGAAAGGATTTCTCAAACTCCTTCATTTAGCAGATTATGTTATGTTAAGATCAAGCTCTTATCATCATGTCAAAAGCTCTAGCTGATAGGAAAGGCGCAACTTTATTTCTTAACTAAGTCTAACAAGCAAGCATTATATTCGATCATGACTCAGACTCATGCCACCCAACCCCTCGTGGGCCTTGCATTAGGCAGGATGTTGAAATTACTCAACAAATTATATGAATGAAAAGTGGTAATAAAGTTGTTCATCCGTTAAACATAGAAGATATGTAATTTACGAATTCTGTATATACAAAAGAAAAAATTTGCTTAAGAATTGGGTAGGGGCTGCGTAAACGCAAACCCCCACTACAACAAATTATGACATGGGCTCAACCACTTGAATCAACCTTAGGTAGGCACTCCTCCAAAGTGCAATGAAGGTCATAAACCTAGGTTGTGGGTCTTATTGATCACCCATCGACCCCGTCCAGGTAAGTATATTTCTTGTTGTTCCTTCCTATTATTTTATACCCATCTTAGTATTTGTTTTCCTTTGTGTCACCGATGAGGGATATATAGCCCTTCATCTTTTTGTTATCAATTTTTTTTCGTTAATAGCAAACAAATCTTAATCATACTGGGAGAAATTAAAATTAAAATTTCTTCTAAAATGTAACACGAGGAAAACATTTTTCATGAAAAACATTTTTGAATCATTGGGTGTCTGTCAATGTCACAGAAGTATCAATATGTTGTTAGGCTAAAATAATCCGAAGGTATTGTTAACATGTTGTGATATTGTTAGCTATGGATCAAAAGCCACACAATTTCGATGCTCTTTTCACAGACTCGTTAGCTTCACAGCTCTAATAAATTTGGCAAAGTTGGTTCACCTAACACATAAAAGGTCAAAGTTTAATAATCATCATGTTAGAACTAATACCAATAAAGACTCGTAGCGTAGTGGTTATTGAGTGCAAAAGTATAGGAGGCATGCAAGATTGAATGCTTGAGTTACGTTTTAAAATCGTAGAGAGTCGTTGGATATCTGAACTTTAAACGTGAAGTTCCCCACCATAACTGTTGGGTTTTAAAGGTGTGGACATAAAATGAAGGGTTGTGACTCTCATGAAGGATTGTGACTTTGCCGAAGAGTTGTAACCTTTATGAAAGGTTGTGACCTTTCTGAAAGATTGTCTTTTTTTTCAAAAACTTGTGACTTTTACCCTTTGTTGGCTATAAATAGAGAGGCTTTCTATCATTTTTCTACATTGAATTATTTCCTTCTCTTGCATACATTTCTTACAAAATAAAATTGATCGATCGTGTCTATGTGTGTGATTTGTTACTGTCATTTTGAGTTCGTTGAAATTATCAAAGTTTGAGGTACCCTAATTCTTTAATAGTTAATCCGTTTTATCTCAGGAGGAATAAATTTGTAATTTCAGGTACCTGAGGGGATTAAATTTCTTAAGGACACATGGTTCTGTGGACTCGGATTAGTTCTTTGTTTTTTCCTTTCGTCTTTTATTATTTCTGATTAGGTAATCTGAATACAAAAGATAAAAATAACTAACAAGAAGTGAATGATAAGACTATAGATGGACAATCTTACCAGTTCCCTACCTGCATTCGCGCAGCCCCCCTACCCGAGAGACGAACAAAATCTGAAACAAGAAAATTTTTGCTTAAGAATTGGTAGGGACACGCGAACGCATGCCCCCACTGCAACAAATTGTGACGTAGGCTCGACCACTTTGGCCGACCTTAGATAAGCACCCCTTCAAAGTGCAATGAAGGTCACAAATCTAGGTCATGGGTCTTATTGATCGCCCATTGACCACGTCTAGGTATGTATGTTTCTTAATGTTCCTTCCTATTTTTTTTTATAACCATCTTAATACTCGTTTTCCTTTGTGTCAACCGATGAGGGATATATTTGTTGGGAAAAATACTACAATGTTGATATTGGACTAAAATTATAAAGTAGTGAATAACTTAACACAAACACTGTGTCATGACAAGCCACTCTCGTGAAAACAAGCCCAACTCCAGTGTAAATCGTTGTAGCTGGTCGCTCCCCAAGGTTCCATAGTTACTCTCAAACACGTGTGTTCATGGTTGAAAGTTTGGAGTTGCACAAAAACAATTGCCCGGGAATCCACAATAGGGAGAATGATTATTTAAGCCAATAAAGAAATTGGTGAAAGAGATAGTAAATGAAAGAAAGGACATTTGTTTTTTTCTTCTATGTGTTTAGCTCCCAAATGATATCCTTAAATAGGAAAATTATTTACATTTTCATCCATTAAAAGAATGTAAGAAACTAACGTATAATCTACCAAAATAACTTCAAGTCTTCTGAATATTTTCTTACGAAGTTAACAAAACTGACATTTGAGATAATATGAACCACCGAATATGGAAGTTACTCTCCTATTTCACATATACTAACGACTTAGCAAAGTTCACATAGATTAATTACAAAAAGCTAAAAGATGTAACTTATCCATAGGAATATTATCCACAATATTGCCTTTCATCTTCTTACTATTTTTTGTTTCATTTAAATATCAAACAAAATCTTTATCATCATACTCTTGGAAAAACATTAAAACTAGTATTGTTGGGGTAACTCCTAAATAAGAGAACCCCTCCAAAAATTGGCGTATGCCACTATTTGCAATGCGCACACGGTATTCTTTAGTAAAAGGCGAAAGAATAGTTCGCTTTGTGCTCACTGCGTGGCTGCGTGAGTTCTTTTGCCCTATCTGTGCTGCAATTTTATACTCAGACAAAGTATGTGTTTACTCCTTGTTTATCAATGTGGTACTCAACTCACTCCTACTCTTTTTTTTTTTATTTTCCTTCAACGTGTTCGATCAAACATCGGTGTTTTCCAACTGATCAAATTCGAAAAAAGAAAACAGTTGTGTTTGTTTAAATTGCCTCTTCAATGGTATAATCTATGTTTTTTTAGACTCTCCAAAAATGTTGATACACTGGACTCGTGTTGGATCCTCCAAACGTAAAAGTCACCTTTTTTTTTATCGAGTTGCGTATGGAACGTTCACCTTTTTTTTTATCGAGTTGCGTATGGAACGTTGTATCTTTAGAGCAAAGGTTTTTATATCACTCCTTAAATCATTGGGCTAAAACAATCCGAAAATACTCTTAACATGTTGTGATATTGTTCGTTAGATTCATTAGCTGGGAAAATTTCTCCTCATTGGTTTTGTCCATGTTAAATGTTGGAGATAAAATTATATATGTTACGTTTTCATGAGCCAACAAGAACAAGAAAAAATTGCTGAAGAATTGGTAGGGTGTGCGCGAACGCAAGAACAAGAAAAAATTGCTTAAGAATTGGTAGGGGCTGCGCGAACGCAAGCCCCCGCTGCAACAAATTATGATGTAGGCTCGACCGCTTGGATCGACCTTAGGTAGGCACCCCTCCAAAGTGCAATGGAGGTCACAAGCCTAGGCCATGGGTCTTATTGATTGCCCATTGACCCCGTCCAGGTAAGTATGTTTCTTGTTGTTCCTTCCTATTGTTTTATACCCATCTTTATACTTGTTTTTCTTGTGTCAACCGATGAGGGATATATTGTACTTCATCTCTGTTCTTTTTTTTTTTTCTTCATATAATTGCAAACCAGATAGACAACAAGTAAATCTTTACCATAGTCATGGGAAAATTAAAATAAGATTAAAAAACCCTTGTGAATTTCAGTATTGAGTAAATCATAACCTTCGGTTTGGGCTTCTACGTGTTTAGCTCCCGAATGATATCCTCAAATAGGAAAATTATTTTACGTTTTCATCCATTAAAAGAATATAAGAAACTAATGTATAATCAACGTTTCATTACCCTTACTCTATAAGTAACAAATTTCTTATCATACAAAAATAATTTCCAGTCCTCTGAATATTTTTCTTACAGAGTAAAGAAATTGACACTTGAGATAAACATTAACCACTAATGTGGAAGTTACTCTCCTATTTCACATATACAAAACGACTTGACAATGTTCACATAGATTAATTACCTTTGCATTAAAAGAAAAGGAATATTTTACACAATATTGTCATTCATCTTCTTATTATTTTTTGTTTCATTTAATATCTCAAACAAATCTTTATCATACTCTTGCATGGGAAAATTAAACTTAACTACAAAAGTTTTCAAACTTATATTAGCTAAAACACTTCGAAGATACTCTTGACATGTTGTGATATTGTTCGACTCATTAGTTCCGTAGCTCGAGAAAAATCCTCATCATGTAAATAATTAATGATACAATTATATGTTTACTGGTTTTCATTGTTCAACTGAACAAATTATTTGTTCAACAATTACATAAAAGATTAAAGATATAAATATAAATCAACAATGCAAAAACACAAAAAAAAAATTGCTTTAAGAATTGGTAGGGGCTGCGCGAACGCAAGCCCCCGCTGCAACAAATTATGACGTAGGCTCGACCACTTGGATCGACCTTAGGTAGGCACCCCTCCTTAGTGCAATGGAGGTCACAAACCTAGGCCATGGGTCTTATTGATCGCCCATTGACCCCGTCCAGGTAAGTATGTTTCTAGTTGCTCCTTCCTATTCTTTTATACCCATCTTTATACTTGTTTTTCTTGTGTCAACCGATGAGGGATATATTGCCCTTCATCTCTTTTTTTTTTTTTTTTTTTCATTTATTAGCAAATAAATATTTACCATACCCATGGGAAAATTAAAATAAGATTAAGAAGCCCTTTTGAATTTTAGTATTGAGTAAATCATAACTAGTAGTTTGGGCTTGAGACTTTTATGTTGGAGGTCTCAAGTTCGAAATCCTTCCCCTTACCGGCGATAGTAGAGGTTTGCCTTGTGGGTCGAGCTCGTGATGCTGGAATGGCCTAGTGTGGGTTATATCTCTTGTGTGATTTACGAGAAATTGCATAGAAGCAGGGTATGGAGGGTTTATCTTTTACGTACCCAAAGTATCGGCTACGGATTTCCCTTGTCATCAAAAAAAAAGTATCGAGTAAAAGACAAAGTCAAGTATGTAGTTATACTAAAGGGGCTAGTGTAGAAACTGATGTTAACAAAAATCTATGCTTTACTACAAAAGTTGCCTTAACTTATGTGTTCATGGCCGAAAATATTTTTGAAAAACATCATAATATTATTATTTTCTCTTTGGCCTTACATGCACTTCGACTATTTCTACAAGGTTCACCAAACCAAAAGAAACAAATACAAACTAAGTATCTTAGTAAGAGCAATTTGAACTTGAATCTTTCATAATGTAACTCAAATTTTGCTCAAATATAATACTATAAATTATATTATTAAGACATATAAAAAAAATTAAAACTAGTATTGTTGGGGTACTCAAATAAGAGAACCCCTCCACAAATTGGCGTATGCCACTATTTGCAGCGTGCACACGGTATTCTTTAGTAAAAGGCGAAAGAATAGTTCGCTTTGTGCTCACTGCGTGGCTGCGTGAGTTATTAAACCAATCTGTGCTGCATTTTTATATTGGGACAAAGTTAGTATTTACTTGTATTTTATCAATGTGGTACTCTCTACACTCTTTTTTTGTCTCTTCTATTTCATCGCTCCTTTAAATTCGATCGAAAATCATCATGTTTCTTGTATACTTTGTTGTTTGATTAATTTAAAATTTGATTTTACTTAATGTCGCTTTAGGATGTTTTGTACTTAGTACTCTTGAATACTTGAATTGCAGAATCTGGAATTTTTACTAAGGACGATAAATTTTTTGAAAGAAATCAACAAATGAATAAGCCAAGAGAATTCATTGCTTATCATACATACGAAAAAAAAAATTAAATATTATATATGCAATATAATTTTCTTGTAAATAAGATTCATATGAAAACATTGTGCGTTGGTAGGACCTTGTAAAAAAAAAGAGAAAAACTTCTCATATTAGACAAAGTTATAAATGGAAATAGGATAGAGAAATGATGAGGAAAAATCAAAAATATTATTACCCCATTTTAACTTATGTAAACCAAATCAAGAAAATTATGACATAAGCTCGATCACATAGGCAGATCTTAAGTATCGAGCCTATATCATGAATCTTACTGGTCACCCATTGATTATATACCTTTCATTATAAGTGTCACGCATCTATGTAAGAAATTGAAAAATGAAAAGAAGACGGATCTAAAAGTGTTATCATCATATAATATATACTTCAGTTTTTTTTAGATGGAAAACTGACAATAACATTAACACGTCCATTATAACTTCATATACAAGATTGAGAAAGAATGATGTATATGCAGAGATTACGTCTATTTTGCAAGAGTACAATTTAGAGAAGTTATTTTCAAAAGATCCTAAATATCATAAGTCACTTTTCGACTATTTATTTATTCATTGATAATTCTCAAAGTTGTCCTTCTTATACATGTAAATAGCATGGGGTACATGGAATCGTTCAAGATGATCACTCAATTTCATTCATATCGTTATAAATCAAACATAATTTGAATTAATCGAGTCAATAGATATCAAATACCCGATGATTAAAACAAAATAGAGAATAACTTCTCTCACAAGACAAAGAAAAAGAAAAAGTAGTCTCAACCACTTGGGCCGACCTTAGGTATGCACCCCTTCAAAGTGCAATGAAGGTCACAAACCTAGGCCATGGGTCTTATTGATCACCCATTGACCCCGTCCAGGTACGTATGTTTCTTAATGTTCCTTCCTAGTTTTTTTTTTATAACCATCTTAATACTTGGTTTCCTTTGTGTCAACCGATGAGGGATATATTTGTCGGGAAAAATACTACAATGTTGATATTGGACTAAAATTATAAAGTAGTGAATAACTTAACACAAACACTGTGTCATGACAAGCCACTGTCGTGAAAGTGATTTCGGCCCAACTCTGGTATAAATCGTTGAGCCGGTCGCTCCCCAAGGTTCCATAGTTACTCTCTAACACGTGTACTCATGGTTGAAAGTTTGGAATTACACAAAAACAATTGCCCGGGAATCCACAATACGGAGAATGATTATTTAAGCCAATAAAGAAATTGGTGAAGGAGATAGTAAATGAAAGAAAGGACATTTGTTTTTTCTTCTATGTGTTTAGCTCCCAAATGATATTCTTAAATAGGAAAATGATTTACGTTTTCATCTATTAAAAGAATATAAGAAACTAATGTATAATCAACGTTTTCATTACCCTTACTCTATAAGTAACAAATTTGTTATGATACAAAAGTAATTTCAAATCCTCTGAATATTTTTCTTACAAAGTAAAGAAATTGACACTTGAGATAAACATTAACCACTAATGTGGAAGTTACTCTCCTATCTCACACAATACAAAACGACTTGACAATGTTCACATAGATTAATTACCTTTGCATTAAAAGAAAAAGAATATTTTCCACAATATTGTCATTCATCTTCTTATTATTTTTTGTTACATTTAATATCAAACAAATCTTGTATCATACTCTTGCATGGGAAAATTAAACTTAACTACAAAAGTTTCTAAACTTATAGGGTATTTTTGGTACAGAGGAAAACATAAAAACTAGTATTGTTTGGGTCCTCTAGAGAAGAGAATCCCTCCAAAAATTGGCGTATACCATTGATTACAACGTGCGCACTGTATTCTTTAGCTAAAACACTTCGAAGATACTCTTGACATGTTGTGATATTGTTCGACTCATTAGTTCCGTAGCTCGAGAAAATTTCTCATGTAAATAATTAATGATACAATTATAAAACACTTCGAAGATACTCTTGACATGCTGTGATATTGTTCGACTCATTAGTTCCGTAGCTCGAGAAAATTTCTCATCATGTAAATAATTAATGATACAATTATATGTTTACTGGTTTTCATTGTTCAACAATTACATAAAAGCTCAAAGATACAAATATAAATCAACAATGCAACACAAAAAAAAAATGGAAAATTTTGCTTAAGAATTGGTAGGGGCTGCGCGAACGCAAGCCCCCGCTGCAACAAATTATGACGTAGGCTCGACCACTTGGATCGACCTTAGGTAGGCACCCCTCCAAAGTGCAATGGAGGTCACAAACCTAGGCCATGGGTCTTATTGATCGCCCATTGACCCCGTCCAGGTAAGTATGTTTTTAGTTGTTCCTTCCTATTGTTTTATACCCATCTTTATACTTGTTTTTCTTGTGTCAACCGATGAGGGATATATTGTTACTTCATCTCTTTTTTTCTCTTTTTTTTTTTTCCATTTAATTGCAAACAAGACAAATTAAAATAAACATTAAAAAGCCCTTGTGAATTTCAGTATATGAGTAAATCATAACTTTCGGGGTAGTCCAAGTTCGAAATCTCTTACCAACAAAAGCAAGGGATTTGTTTTCTTGATCGAGCTCGTTGTACCTAACTTTCCCTACTCATCTCATACAACCGTCTCGTAATGTTTTTGGTTATGTACACTTCAACTAATTCTACAAGGTGGACCAAACCAAAAGAAAACAAGTACAGACTAAGGTACATTCAACCGTATACCAAACCAAAAGAAACAAGTACAAACTAAGGTACATACAACCGTATACCAAACCAAAAGAAACAAGTACAAACTAAGGTACATACAACCGTCTCGTTACATCTTTGGTTATGTGCACTTCGACTAAAACTAAGGTACATACAACCGTCTCGTGACATCTTTGGTTATGTGCACTTCGACTAGTTCTATGAGGTGGACCAAACCAAAAGAAACAAGTACAAACTAAGTAACTTAGTAGAAACGATTAGGGACACCAACGTCCTAAGAGTATGACAGAATATATCTCATACTATTTACATTCAAAAAATTATGATATAATATATTTCATACCATTTAAGATCATTCAAAGGTATATTTGTACTTTTTTCCTAAAGAACATTAAAACTAGAATTGTTGGGGTGCTCAGAGAAGAGAACCCCTCCAAAAATTGGCGTATGCCACTAATTGCAGCGCACACACGGTATTCTTTAGTAAAAGGCGAAAGAATAGTTCGCTCTGTGCTCACTGCGTGGCTGCGTGAGTTATTAAGCCAATCTATGCTGCAATTTTATATTGGGACAAAGTATGTGTTTACTCATTGTTTATCAATGTGGTACTCAACTCACTCCTTTCTCTTTGTTTTTTTTTTTCCTTCAACGTGTTCAATCAAACATTGCAAATGGTGTTTTCCAACTGATCAAATTCGAAAAGAAGAAAACAGTTGTGTTTGTTTAAATTGCTTCTTCTATGGTATAATCTATGTTTTTTTAGACTCTCCAAAAATGTTGATACACTGGGCTCGTGTTGGAACTTCCAAACGTAAAAGTCACCTTTTTTTTTTATCGAGTTGCGTATGGAACTTTGTATCTTTAGAGCAAAGGTTTTTACATCACTCCTTAAAATCATTGGGCTAAAATAATCCGAAAATACTCTTAACATGTTGTGATATTGTTCGTTAGAATCATTAGCTGGGAAAATTTCTCCTCATTATTTTTGTCCATGTTAAATGTTGGAGAATAAAATTATATATGTTACTGGTTTTCATGGTCTAACTGAACAGATTATTTGTTAATTTTGCTTAAGAATTGGTAGGGGCTGCGCGAACGCAAGCCCCCGCTGTAACAAATTATGACGTAGGCTCGACCACTTGGATCGACCTTAGGTAGGCACCCCTCCAAAGTGCAATGGAGGTCACAATCCTAGGCCATGGGTCTTATTGATTGCCCATTGACCCCGTCCAGGTAAGTATGTTTCTTGTTGCTCCTTCCTATTCTTTTATACCCATCTTTATACTTGTTTTTCTTGTGTCAACCGATGAGGGATATATTGTTACTTCATCTCTTTTTTTTCTCTTTTTTTTTTTCATTTAATTGCAAACAAAGACAAATTAAAATAAACATTAAAAAGCCCTTGTGAATTTCAGTATCGAGTAAATCATAACTTTCGGGGTGGTCCAAGTTCGAAATCTCTTACCAAAGAAAGCAAGAGATTTGTTTTCTAGATCGAGCTCTCGTTGTACCTAACTTTCCCTACTGCGGATTACCTCTCCTATCTGTGGGGGTGTCTTTAGAAAAACAACAAGTATTGAGTAAATCACATGATCCGAATTTTACTGACAAAGTCTAAGTGTCTAGTTGGTACTGAGATTAAAGGTGTTAAACTGATGTTAACCAAACTCTATATATACTTTGCTGCAAAAGTTGCTCAACTTATCGGGTGTGTTCCTAGACGAAAAATATTTTTCATGAAAAACATTTTTCCTTTGTACCGACCACTCTTCTCATACAACCGTCTCTTAATCTTAATGTCTTTGGTTATGTGCACTTTGACTAATTCTACTGTGTGGACCAAACCAAAAGAAACAAAATTATGATAGACAGTATCTCATACTATTTACCATAATTCAAAAGTATATTGTAATTTTTTCCTAAAGAAAATTTAAACTTGTATCGTTGGGGCTTTCAATGAAGAGAACCCCTCTAAAAATTGGCGTATGCCACTATTTGCAACGCGCACACGGTATTCTTTAGTAAAAGGCGAAAGAATAGTTCGCTTTGTGCTCACTGCGTGGCTGCATGAGATCTTAAGCTAATATTTGTTGCAATTATATTGGGACAAAGTTAGTATTTACTTGTATTTTATCAATGTGGTACTCTCTACACTCTTTTTTTCTCTCTTCTTTTTTATCGCTCATTTAAATTCGATCAAAAATCATCATGTTTCTTGTATACTTTTATTGTTCGATTAATTTAAGATTTGTTTTCACTTCAATTTCTTGGTGATTCTAGAGAAATATATGGTCACAAGTTAATTGATGAAATGTCGCGTTATGATTTTTTTTTTTACTTAGTACTCTTGAATACTTGAATTATAGTCTGAATTTTTACTAAGGACTATCGAAATTTGAAAGAAATAAACAAATGAATAAAGCCAAGAGAATTCATTGCTTATCATACATACAAAAAAAAATTAAATATTATATATACAATATAATTTTCTTGTAAATAAGGTTCAGATGAAAACATCGTGCGTTTGTAGGACCTTGTAAAAAAAGAGAGAAAAACTTCTCGTATTAGACAAAGTTATAAATCCTCAAACATAAAAAATAATTGAAAAAAGGATAGAGAAATGATGAGGAAAAATCAAAAATATTATCACCCCATTTTAACTTATGCAAACCAAATCAAGAAAATTATGACATAAGCTCGATCACATAGGCAGATCTTAAGTCTCGAGCCTATATCATGAATCTTACTGGTCACCCATTGATTATATACCTTTCATTATAAGTGTCACGCATCTATGTAAGAAATTGAAAAATGAAAAGAAGACGGATCTAAAAGTGTTATCATCATATAATATATACTTCAGTTTTTTTTAGATGGAAAACTGACAATAACATTAACACGTCCATTATAACTTCATATACAAGATTGAGAAAGAATGATGTATATGCAGAGATTACGTCTATTTTGCAAGAGTACAATTTAGAGAAGTTATTTTCAAAAGATCCTAAATATCATAAGTCACTTTTCGACTATTTATTTATTCATTGATAATTCTCAAAGTTGTCCTTCTTATACATGTAAATAGCATGGGGTACATGGAATCGTTCAAGATGATCACTCAATTTCATTCATATCGTTATAAATCAAACATAATTTGAATTAATCGAGTCAATAGATATCAAATACCCGATGATTAAAACAAAATAGAGAATAACTTCTCTCACAAGACAAAGAAAAAGAAAAAGTAGTCTCAACCACTTGGGCCGACCTTAGGTATGCACCCCTTCAAAGTGCAATGAAGGTCACAAACCTAGGTCATGGGTCTTATTGATGACCCATTGACCCCGTCCAAAAGTAATGTCAAGTCTTCTGAATATTTTCTTACGGAGTAAAGAAATTGACACTTGAGATAAACATTAACCACTAAAATGGAAGTTACTCTCCTATTTCAGATATACAAAACGACTTGACAATGTTCACATAGATTAATTACCTTTGCATTAAAAGAAAAAAGTATATTTTTCACAACTCATTCATCTTCTTATTATTTTTTGTTTCATTTAATATCAAACAAATCTTTAATATACTCTTGCATGGGAAAATTAAACTTAACTACAAAAGTTTCTAAACTTGTAGGGTGTTTTTGGTACAGAGGAAAACATTAAAACTAGTATTGTTGGGGTCCTCTAGAGAAGAGAATCCCTCCAAAAATTGGCGCACACTGTATTCTTTAGTAAAAGGCGAAAGAATAGTTCGAGTGTGCTCACTGCGGAAGTTCTTTAGCTAAAACACTTTGGAGATACTCTTGACATGTTGTGATATTGTTCGACTCATTAGTTCCGTAGCTCGAGAAAATTTCTCATCATGTAAATAATTAATGATACAATTACATGTTTACTGTTTTTCATTGTTCAACAGAACATATTATTCGTTCAACAATTACATAAAAGCTCAAAGATATAAATATAAATCAACAATGCAAAAACACAAAAAAAATTGCTTTAAGAATTGGTAGGGGCTGCGCGAACGCAAGCCCCCGCTGCAACAAATTATGACGTAGGCTCAACCACTTGGATCGACCTTAGGTAGGCACCCCTCCAACGTGCAATGGAGGTCACAAACCTAGGCCATGGGTCTTATTGATCGCCCATCGACCCCATCCAGGTAAGTAAGTTTCTAGTTGTTCCGTCCTATTCTTTTATACCCATCTTTATACTTGTTTTTCTTGTGTCAACCGATGAGGGATATATTGTCCTTAATCTCTTTTTCTTTTTTCATTTATTAGCAAATAAATATTTACCATACCCATGGGAAAATTAAAATAAGACTAAGAAGCCCTTGTGAATTTTAGTATTGAGTAAATCATACCTTTTGGGGTGGCCTAGTAGTTTGGGCTTGAGACTTTTATGTTGGAGGTTTCAAGTTCGAAATTCTTCCCCTTGCCGGTGATAGTAGAGGTTTGCCTTGTGGGTCGAGCTTGTGGCGCTGGAATGGCCTAGTATGGGTTACATCTCTTGTGTGATTTAGAGAAATTGCATAGAAGCAGGTACCGGCTACGAATTTTCCTTGTCATCAAAAGAAAAAGTATCGAGTAAAAGACAGTCAAGTATGTAGTTGTACTGAGATTAAAGGTGCTAGTGTAGAAACTGATCTTAACAAAAATCTATGCTTTACTACAAAAGTTGCCTTATGTGTTCTTGACCGAAAATATTTTTCATGAAAAACATTTTTCCTTCATACTGAATGTACGAACATTTTCATAATGTTATTTTCTCTTTTTCATCTTCTTTGTGGCCTTTCATACTGAATGTACGAACATTTTCATAATGTTATTTACTTCTACAAGGTTCACCAAACCAAAAGAAACAAATACATACTACGTACCTTAGTAAAAGCAATTTAAATTTGAATTTTTTGTAATGTAACTCAAATTTTGCTCATATATAATACTATAAATTATATTATAAGACATATTAAAAAAATTAAAACTAGTATTGTTGGGGTACTCAAATAAGAGAACCCCTCCAAAAATTGGCATATGCCACTAATTGCAGCGCGCACACGGTATTCTTTAGTAAAAGGCGAAAGAATAGTTCGCTTTGTGCTCACTGCGTGGCTGCGTGAGTTATTTAGCCAATCTGTGCTGCAATTTTATATTGGGACAAAGTTAGTATTTACTTGTATTTTATCAATGTGGTACTCTCTACACTCTTTTTTTCTCTCTTCTATTTCATCGCTCCTTTAAATTCGATCAAAAATCATCATGTTTCTTTTGTATACTTTGTTGTTTGATTAATTTAAAATTTGATTTCACTTAATGTCGCTTTAGGATGTTTCATACTTAGTACTCTTAAATACTTGAATTGTAGAATCTTGAATTTTTACTAAGGACGATAAAAAATTTGAAAGAAATAAACAAATGAATAAGCCAAGAGAATTCATCGCCTATCATACATATGAAAAAATAATAATTTAACGTTATACATGCAATATAATTTTCTCGTAAATGAGGTTCAGATGAATCAATCGTGCGTTAATAGGAGCTTGTCAGAAAAATAGAGAAAAACTTCTTATATTAGACAAAGTTATAAATCCTCAAAACATAAAAATAATTGGAAGGAAGATAGAGAAATGATGAGGAAAACAAAATTATTACCACCCCATTTTAACATATGTAAACAAAATCAAGAAAATTATGACGTAGACTCGATCATTTAGGCAGATCTTAAGTTGGTGCCCTTCTAAAGTGCAATGAAAGTTACCAACCTAGGCCATGAATCTTATGGGTCACCCATTAACCCCGTCAAGGTAGGTATGTTTCTCGTTGTTCCTTCCTATTATTTTATATCTATTCAAATCGAAGTTTTTTTTTTTGTGTGTATAGATCGGTGAGCGACTTTTTGTGCTTGTTTTCTCCTATTTGGTAAATATAATATATTCTTACAAAGGATAGAGACATATTAAAATAGAAATATCTATCTGATTTTAACTATGGTTTAGCACACTTTTTAGTGAAATTAAATTTTTATATACCTTTTATTACAAGTGTCACACATCTACATAAAGTAATTGAAAAATGAAAAAAGTTAGATATAAAAATGTCATATCATAGTATATACTTTAGTTTTTTGTAGACGAAAAATTGACAATAATATTAACATATCCTCTATAATTTCATGGATGAGATTGAAAAAGAGTTTCATTCATATTATTACAAATCGAATATAATTCAAATTAATCGAGTCAATAGATATCGAATATCTGATAATTAAAACAAAATAGAGAATAACTTCTCTCATAAGACAAAGAAGAAAAGTATGTTAGTTTCAATGCAAATTGAACAATGGTACTTCAGTTTCACAATTTGTTGCACACACAATAATTTCATGTTTAGAAACTTCTATTTTGGTACACTACCATCATTTACGTGACGTTACGTTTATCTAAACTTATAAATTGATCAAATTTATTTATTTCAAAGAATTTATTCAGATATAATTTTGAGTTATAATTTGAAATCATTATAGTTTGAAATTGATATTTTATTTAGATTTAAAAGTACTACTTCTATTCAATGATAGTTATTCATTATTGACTTGACGCACTCTTTAAAATATTATAAATAAAAGTATAATTTTACTATATCACTCTTTGAATATAAAAATGAATAAATTTTAGGAATTAAATAGTTTTAATATGAAATTAAAATATCTCTCTCTTTAGTTTGTAATTATATTAATCTCTTAAAAAGTAACACAAACTGAATACATTAATATGTAGCTCAAATACATTACAGTGTATCTCGAATGCATTATAACATAAATCAGATACATAATATGTAGCTCAAATACATTAAAAAACTAGTTCAAATACATTATATAATAAATTGAATACATAATATGTATCTCAGATACATTGAATACTGATTCAAATGCATTAATATGTCGCCCCAGATACATTAAAAAAATAAGAGATTTTAGAGATTTTTAGAAATAGAAGAAGATATTGAAAATAAGTGAAACATAAAACGTGTATTTCAGTAATTTTTTCTGTAATAAATGTTATCTTTTGAGAAATGTAATAAGGAAAGGACTATAATTAATAATAAATTACAAACTAAGTTTAATATTATCCTCTCTTATTTTTTAGTGGGTAACTGTAGTTAGATGGAGGAACTATGTATTTTGTGTTCTTTTAAACATGAAAATTCTACCACGTATGAAACTATCAAAATTTTCTCAATTGTTTCAATTTTATCGGAGTAACATATCAAATTTCATAAGAAAACACTATACATTAGTAGGTCTTTTTAAAAAATATAATATTTATTGATTGAATTTTAATTCAATAAGAAGAAAATTAAATATATTAATAAAGTAACTACTTTTATAAATATAATATAATCTTTTATATAATATAAACAATCTCTTTACGTAGTTAAGTATATATTTTCAAATTAAATAATTGAAAAAACGAAATAATATAAAAAAAATTCAAGCGATTGTTGATAGTGTGATTAACAACCATTTCTACATTAAACGAAATTACTAAGTAAAGTGATAAATTTGAAAAGTAATTAGCTATGATTAACATTATTATTAAATTAATAACGTTACACCATATCATATGTGATAATTTATTCTTCACAAGATTAGAATATAAATAGAAACGTATTCCTACAAATATTATCAAAACTTTAATGGGATTAAAATTAGCAATCAAACAAAGTTGAAGCAATAAATTGACCATATCTATATTAATTAGGAGATTTAAATATTATAAAATAAATATATTCAAAAAATCAAAGAATTTCAACATATCATATATCTATTTATTTATAAATATTTTCTAATCTTGCATATAGAGTGTATTTTTGTGATAAAGAAAGATTCAAATAAAGTAATTGTGCCTTCACATCTAATAATAAACTAATATGTATTTTTATATCTTTAATTATAATTCTTGAGTTTAAACCTAAGTACGGAATCTTATTTTTATCGCAAGCGTTTTATATTTTAAATTATGATTTTTTTCTTAATAAATCAAATTTTATTATATGAATACAATAACAATTAATTAATTTCAACTTGAGGATAAAAATCAACATTATAAAAAAATAAATAGTGTAATTTTTAATAAGAGAAATTCAGATAAATTACTTACGACCTTAGCTCTACCTCCAATAGAGTAATAAGTATTCCTCTGTCTTTAATCATATACATATGATCAGACAATCATGTTTTTATCATAAACGTTTTTATCTTTTTAAAGTGCGACTTCAAGATTAATTTAGTAGAACATCATAACAGAACAAGAATCAATATCTCTTAAAAAGGGATTCGCATAAATCATCGTCGATCCTAGTTCTATCTCAAATAAAAGATTCCTCTGTCTTTAACCATAATATTCGAATTCAAAACTCTAAGTGTAAAATCTTACTATCCTCGAAAGCGATTTAGCTTTCGACTGTGACTTTTTTTATACGAATTAAGATTAGTCTGATCTCGTTACAAATACTCGATTTCGATGTGAGGACAAAAACTAGCATTTTATAAAAAGAACATAAAAAAGGATAATTTGTTACAAAATTTTATATTACTTGATCCCCAAGCAACCACCATTACACTCAATTGCCCACCCCCCACCCACCCCACCCCCTACCCCTACCTACCCCCACCCCAACCAATCCCCCTTTTCTTCCGCCATCAAAAGCATCTGGAAGCTACTCTGTCTTCTTCAATACCAATACTTTATTCCAGAATTATCCTCACCGCCTTATCTTATTTACTAATCAAACCTTCCTTAAACCCCACATCTGGGCTCTGTTTCTGTATATATATAAACCCTTTAACAATTACTATTTCGGAGCTCTGTTTTTTTTTCCATTTTTTTTTTCATTTTTCATGTGTTTGGTATGCGGGAAATTGATGTATTAGTTGCCGGAGTTTGAGAAAAGAAGTCCCTTTTCCCCTTTTTGTGTAATTTCGTGTATTGGGTTTGTTGGGTATTGACGGATTTGTTGCCGGAGTTTGAGAGAAGAAAACTCCCTTATCCCCTGTTTTTTTATTTTTTACTTGTTGGGTTTGCCGGGAATTGACGTATTGGTTGCCGGAGATTGAGAAAAGAAATCCCTTTTCCCCTTTTGTAATTTCATGTGTTGGGTTAGCTGGGCGTTGACGTATTAGTTGCCGGAGTTTGTGAGAAGAAAACTCCCTTATCCCCTGTTTTTCCATTTTTTACTTGTTGGGTTCGCCGGGAATTGACGTATTGGTTGCCGGAGTTCGAGGAAAAGCACCTTTTTTTTATCTGATTCAGTTACTGGGTTTGCAGGGGATTGCGTGTTAGTTGCCAGAGTTCGAGAAAAAAAACACCCTTTTTCAGCTGATTCGGTTATTGGTTTTGCCGGGGATTGCACGTTAGTTGCCGGAGTTCGAGAAAAAACTCCCTTTTTCAGCTGATTCAGTTATTGGTTTTGCCGGAGATTGCGTGTTAGTTACCGGAGTTCGTCTGCATATTTCATTTGTTTGGTTCACTGGAAATTGACGTGGTATTCGCCGGAGCAATGGTGGAAGGCGGTGCAGGACCAGAGTTTCCGGTGGTATTTTACGACGGAGAAAGAGAAATGAACATCGGAAGTATACGCATATACCCTTTACTAGAATTCAAAGCATTTCAATTAATGTTAAGCCAAAGAATCGGAATCTCACCGAATCAGATTTCAATTTACTTATGTGATCGGAAAACCTCAAAGTTCGAAGATCGACGACGAATCCCCATCACCGGTAAAGCTAATTTCAGTTTAATTGCTCGTGAAATAGATTGTTTCTTTCTTGTGGTTCTAAAACGGTCGCGAAAATCACGCAATCGTAAGATTATAAAACCCGGTGGTGGATTCGTTACGGAGAATGAATCGTTCTCCGTAACCCCACCGGGTAATCCCATTCTCCTCCGACGAACCCACCCGAATCAATTCGGGTCATCGTTTTTCGATCAAATTTCACCATTAGAACTCGAAAATTTGAACGAGAAGTTGCAGAGTTTGAAGATTCAGAGAGACGATTACAATTACTCCATGGGTGTATCCTCAATTGCGATGCATCGGAATAATCCGTTTCCGAGGATACAAGATACGTTTCCGGTGAAGATGAAAGCTAAATGTGAGCAATGCAGAAAGGGTAATAATGGAAATGAAGAAATACCCAGTTTTCATCACTGCAAGAATGATCCGGTGATTGTCGGAGTTTACCGGAGCCGGTTTGGACCGGTGTCGCCGGCCGGTTTTTGTTAGTTTACCGGCGGTTTAATTGTACACGTTTTTTTTTTGGGAGCAGAAGAGAAGGAATCTGCTGCATTTGTGGTATATGGTAAGGAAGATGTACCATAATATTAGTTTTATAATTAGGGAAGTGATTAAGGAAATTGGATTAGTTTGCCACTAAATAAGTTTTTTTTTTTTTTTTAATATATAATAGATTATTCACTATATTGGTTATTTTGGGAGTTTGATGAAAATGTAATATGGAGAATTTTTCCATGAATTGAATTTTTCATAAAATAAGTGTGAATTGATTTTGAAATTTATTTCAATTTGTTTTTTTTTTTTCCTTTTCTTATGTGTGTTTAATAAATGTAAAGTTGGTGTAATGAATTTTTAGTTAATCAGTGTAATGTCAAAAATTATTTTTTACTATAGTAAAAATAAAAGATATCTCTCAGAAATATTTTTTATTCATAAATTAAAACATTAAAAATCATTTTATGAAAATATATTCTACTCACCAACCAAACATGAGAAAATAAGTCTAAAATCTACTTATTTTCCAAGAAAACATTTTCCATGGAAAACATTTTCCTCCATACCGAGCACACCCTAAATATATTCTCGAACTATTGTAAATATTATGTAAATGATATTAGAATATAAAAAGGGCAAAAGAGAAAATGATAAATACATCTTTAAATTATTATAAATAGTATTCAGATATTTTTTGTCACGTTTTTGGGATATGTA
The DNA here is from genome assembly GCA_027705065.1 of Solanum peruvianum. NCBI lineage: Eukaryota > Viridiplantae > Streptophyta > Magnoliopsida > Solanales > Solanaceae > Solanum > Solanum peruvianum. The sequence goes on from JAKWJD010001755.1 coordinate 3,211,963, forward strand.
AATATTTTCATTATATTTCTGAGAAAAATTGATGCTTCTATGGTTTAAAAATTAGAATATATATATCTTTTATATTAAATAGATATACGTGTGTCATAATTTTATTTATACTGTATCGATGAATAAGATTATGTTATGTATTTCTAAAGGGCAATATATTTAGGTTTTTGAATGATAGAAATATCAATGTCACAAATGTACGATGATGTATTTGTAATTGTGATACTATTTAAGATCTATACTCATAATTTTGAGGAATCAAATTATGTTAAAGGCATAAATTAGTAAATACTTATTGTAAGAGAATTTTTTAAAAGTAAAATTTTATATTTAGTATTTAGCATGTTTTTATTCGACATAGACTTCAAATAAGAAAATAATAATAATGTGTATTTTACTTGTGTATTTATTAATTAGATAAAGTACCTAATTAGTGATGTTGTTGAACAAATGCTTTTTTCCCCTTTTATTAAAGTGCACATATAAAGTACAAAAACTAAGTACCTAATTCATCATAATTTTCATATTATGTTTAAGAGATTATAATATTATTTAAAACAAACAACAATTCATATCATCCATATATAATGTTTTGATCTAAGTTAGATAAATAATAAATAAAATAATTTAATAAAAGAAAAATAAACCCAAAATTAAAATTAGAAAGTTGAAGTGGGCTAAGTGGAGGTAGTTCATATATTATAAGAATTAATAAATATTGTTTGGTAGCTTTGAAGCAATTCGAAATATTATTAATTAGATAATTCTTTTTTCTTAAAATAATTATTGCTAAATTGCTTTAAGTTAACTAAAATCATTCTTTTGATCCTTTTATATAGAAAATATATATTAATTATTTTAGGGGAAAATTATGGTTAAATTTGAAATAAAAATATAATTTTAATATAAATATGATAATTAAATGATGAAACAATTGATTATCAAGAATAAAACTATGAACATTTATAATAAAAAGGATAAAATATCAAATATCAAATATACAAGTTTCGAATAATTAAAAATTAAATATGTTTAATTATATATTAGAAAAATTAAAATTAGAATTTATTGAAAGTTAAAAGGATCAATTTTGCTACTACAAAGTAAAACACCCAAAGATTGCATCTTCTCCATATTTGTAGAAAAAAAGTTTTAAATTGATTCATTAATATATAAATCGATTAATATAATAATATTTACTAGCATTTATTCTAATTTTTTAAAATACTTTTGTCAAATTATTTTTAGGTAAGATTTTATCATATGTTTGATCATAGTCTTTAAGAGAAAGTATAACTTATATCCATCCATAAATTATATAAATAATTAATAATATCAATAAATTTATATCATTCTATAATGATAATATTTCATAAAAAGTCATGACAATAAATATAATTAATATGAATTTGAAAAAGAGTTAGACAATAAAAGTAAAATATCATCGACTTATATACGAAAAACAACTATAACAAAATCTTACTAAATTAATTTTCAGTTAAAATAATTTCTCTAAGACAATATTTTTCTCCGGTCTCAACTTGAATGACTCAAAAAAATTATTTATTTCAATATAAATAATATATTTTTAGTACACTCCTATATAAATATATTGTCCTACTAATTTTTTAAATTAATATATTTTAAAAAGTACAAAAAAATATCACCTCAGTAAACATGATTCTATTGTTTTCTATTTTTCAAAAAAAGTTTAAATATTGTTAAAGCTATTTCTAACTTTTTTTAATGTATTCGAAAATTTTGAAGGTTATCTTTTCAAACTGCATCATAAAATTGTGAAGAGTTTAAGGTGCGGTAAGGGCTTGCTTATGCATAATCAGTTCCAAATGTATTATATGATCTTCAACTTTATCATCAACATTATTCTTCCAACAATATCCACAATTTCTTATAATATTTGAACCTCAGAACATATATCATTTTCACACCTTCAAGGCTCCAACAAGTAATTAGCGTTCATTTTATTGCGATAACTGAGAGTATTAATCATGATCTCGAGTTTATAAATGATGTATTCTCAAATGAGCTCATTCAAATTCTCTCAGATTTAACCTCTAAATGAATTTCACAGTGCAGAAAAACTCTCTTATATTAATAAATATTAGTTTATCGATTAAATAATACCTCTATAAAATAATAGTATCTCACAATCCTACCTATATAATTTAATGAGAGTTTACTATATTACTACCTATACTCGAAAGTGACTTATGAGGGCAAGCTCAGATAAATTTTTAGTATTCGATATCGATATTCACATTAAAATTTAATTATAGAAGTCAAATTCGAAACTTATGATTATGTATGAAATAATACTTAACCGTTACAATTCTACCACGACTCTTGCTCATAACAAAATATTCGTTGATAGCAATTCTCGTTGTTAATTTATCCGATATTCAATATTTGTATTGAAATTCGACGATATCGAAAATTACTATGTGATATGCTCTTATATATATATATTAATATATATATATATATATATCATCTTCTTCGAGCTGTCACTTATCAACTTTCCAAATAGAGAAGCCATTACTGCAACTCTTCAGCTCTACAAAAGCTCTGAACAAACCTAAAAATGGCAGAAACCTCATACCCCCTACCCCCACCCCCACCCCACCCCCAAAGTCCTCTGATCACATGACCCACCCCACCCTTCTCTCTCACACCTTTTAGCAGGCAAAAAAATAAGAACTGTAACGTCAATTTTTCTCTCTCTCTAAAAGCTTATAATATGAGTTTCTGAGTTTGAATACTTAGTGGGTTTTGAGGGAAAATGGAGAATTCTTCTTCGGAAAATCTTGATGATGGAGAGTTATGGCTACCTTCTGATATTTTTCCAGTAGAAGATACTGTTTCTTCTACTAATAATAAGCTCAAAAACAATAACCCCATTGCTTCTTCTCTTTGCTGTTGTTACTCTTGTGTTCTTCTTCTTCGTCATCATCGTAACTCCATTTTCATGGCTGAACAACAAGTTCTACAGAGTGTTCCAAAGCCATTTCCCATAACTGAGGTAAAAGGGGTTTTTCCATAGAATCTCTAATTTTTCGTTACATTAGTAGTTTAGTACTGGCATTTTGCTCTGTTTTTTTTTTGTTTTTCTTCGAATTTCGCCATTGTTGTAGAGGCTCAAAGCTTGTTCTTCATTTTTAGTTACTGTTTTTCCATAAGCTTAAAAACAACAACCCCATCGGTTCTTCTCTCTGCTGTTGTTACGCTTGTGTTCTTCTTCTTCTTCTTCTTCATCATCATAGCTCCATTTTCATGGCTGAACAAGTTCTTCACAGTTTTCCAAAGCCATTTCCCGTTGCTGAGGTAAAAGGGGTTCTCCATAGAATCTCTAAGTTTTCGTTACATTAGTACAGCGTTTTTGCTCTGTTTTGTTTTTTTTTCCTTCGAATTTCGCCATTGTTGCAGAGGTTCAAACCTTCTTCTTCATTTTTACTTACTGTTTTTTCTCGATATTGCAGCGGCGGTTCAGACCGGCTGAGAGGTGTTGCACCTGTACGGATTGTACAATTTCAGACTATTTTGAACGGAGTAGAAGAGAAACAACCGGTCCACCGCCGGTTTATCCACCGGTTCAACTTCACCACCAGGTAGAAATCAAAATCGAAACAAAATGGGTTTGATTTTCATCGAGTTATTTCTCGATTTTTCAATTTTTGTTTCTGTATAGGTTGAGAGTTTGATGGAAGTTAGAGCTCCATTTTTACAGAAGGAAGAACAGAGCCGGTTCATCGGAATACAGAGAAGAAACCTCGGCCTAAACCGGTTCGCCGGTAACTGGGTTTCACCGTTTGTGGGTGGCGGCGGCAATGGCGGCGGCGGCGGCGGTTTTAATGGTGAAAGTAGTTCTGTGAGAGATTATGGTGGAACTGGTGTCTTCCTCCCTAGAATACCTAGCAATATCAACAACAATGGTGGAAAGAAACAAGGCAAGTCAATCATATCCTCGAGCTACGTTGCTCGGATTCTTCAAAAACGTCGACGTATGCTTGTCGAATTCAATAACGATAAGGATGTGACGACATTTTTGAGGAGTCTGAGTAACATAATTGTTTTGAGTTACTAATCTCTTATTTTTTTTGAATATTATCCATTAATTGTTGGTTATCTCGATTAATGAGCGGAGAGGTCGGTCGTATCTTCTTCAAACCTCACTTATGAAAATATATATGTTGTTACATTACACTACATTCAATGTAGAGATAACAACGGGGCGGATTTCGACATGCTTTGCCTCGTTTTGCATAACATTATATCCTCGTCTCTATCTGTCTCGCCTCGTTGCCATCCCTAGTTCAATGTGAATATACATGCCCTAGTCTTAGTTTAAAAGCTCAACAAGTTGAAAAACATTGTCATCACACGCTAATCGCTACTCTTTCTGTTATTCTTTCCGTTTCAATTTGTATGAATAATTTTAGTTTGACTAAGACTAGTAATCAAAAAGAACAAAAGAATAAAGCTTTTGTCATGTAAGTTTGTATAATAGGTATGACATTTGGCAAGAGGGGGTTTTGCTCATAAAGTAAGTGTTTTCTACTTTTTGATCTTAAAGTTGTGGGCTTGAATCTTCAAGTGAATGAAAAGGTGAGTGGTGAAATTATTTAAAATGAAATTCTAAGTTAAACTTACACTTATCTTGACTAATTCCACGATAGGTATTGTATAACTCTATCTACCAAATCTTGGATAGATTGTGTGGTATACTAGTATGAACAAGTGTAACGCTAAAAGATGTAAATCTTGAACATGTATTGATAAAATACTTTTGGCGAATATGAATAGATCGTTGTAGTCTGATCCTCTTTCGGATTCTGTCCACAGTAAAAGCTTAGTGCATCAAACTGGCCTTTGAATAATATGATGTTCTTAGTGATGGTAGAATCCTCCATTTTCTTTATTTGGTTTTGACTAGAAGTAGAGGAAGGGAGAAACAAATTTTATGACTTAATCTTAGGTGAGTTAGTCGAGGAATTATTGGAAACAACCTCTGTATCTCTCAAATAAGAGTAAGATTTACGTATCTCCTATCCTCTCTTAGTCAGACCCCATTTTGTATCTCTCTATTAAGAGTAAGATCTACGTATCTCCTATCCACTTTTAGTCAGACCCCATTTTGTATGTCTCTATTAAGAGTAAGATCTACGTATATCCTATCCTATCCTCTCCTAGCCAGATTCCATTTTGTGAAACTACATTGGATATGTCGTTGTTCTTAGTTTAGGTAAGCTATAATTATATCACTCTATGAAGTTTTATCAATTTTTCATGACTTGTTCTTAGTTGAGTGAAATATTTTCTTTTTTTCCTTTTTCACCCTTTTTTTCTGATAGGGCACACATGAAAAAAGTGGTTTTTTGGGGAAAAGCAACTGACATCTGACCCTCTCTTGTATCTTTTGGTTATATATGGCAGTTCATTCTGAAATTTCATTTTCTCATAGTATAGTTAGGTTGTTTACCTCTTGAATGCTAACCCCCACCCCCCCTAAACACCCTCCGAACAAAATTAGCTCATGAAAACATAACGTGTTCAAGCATAAGTTGTTTGTGAACCCACTTACTAGCCCATTTAAGAACGAATGGAGCATTTGGGCGGGTCAATTGTCTGTCTTTGTATTATTTCATGTTCAGTTTCAACTCAATCCGTCCATTTGACACCTTTCTAGTAGCTACTAAGATGTGAACAAGATTATGAACTTTTAGGTTATGAGATAATACCGTCCATTAATGATTGTTTATTCACAAAAAAGGTTGTCTCGGTGCATGAATCATCGCACTTTCACTTAGGGTCCGGAGTAGAAGGGTCATTGACCAAAGTATTGTAATGTAGACACGCTATCTCGAGACAAAAATAATAACCAATTTCACTGTTCGAGCTCGTAACCTATTGAAAACAACTTTTATCCTTACAACGTACACCACTCCTCTCAGAGGATTATATTGAATGTCTTATTATTGTTGTGAACCCTAACCTATGGATTATACCGAGATAACTTTATTATAGCTCAGATTTTTCATGTGTATGTAGTGTGTTTTTGTAGGGTCAAATTCTGATTCATTTTTCTGTATGACAGGTGGTAGAAATAGGCAAGATGTTCAACAAACTGATCAAAGATATCCATGCATATGAGAAATGGCAAAAACCTAAAGAATTGGACCTAATGGATATATAGTAATTTGGTCATTAGATATAGTAATTTGGTAGATTTAAATAATTGAACTTAGCATATGGTTATGTGTGTAATTTTTATCTAATTGTCAATTGCCTTTTTGAGGGAAAATGGTGATATATTTTGGCAAAAAGGCCTATTTTTAAATATCTCCCCTTTTTGGTGTCTAAATGTGACAATTGTGATGTGACTTCTCTTTAAATATGTGTATTATAATAATAAATGCTTCTAGTTATGGCCAAATATGCCATTTTGTAAAATTTTGTGGCCTTTTGGATTTAACTAAGTTTTTGCTAAATAATATTTGAGGTTTGGATTAGTTTTTGAGTAATATAATGATTTGTGGTAAAATACTTTTATTAATAATTGTATTTTAAAGAGCGTGTAAAGTATAAAGTGATCAAATAAAAATGAACGGGAGAGAAATGGATTGTTTGCCAATTTTGATTGGTGAGGGTGTTTTAGGTAACATATTTTGCCTTTTTGTAGAAAGATGAAAAGACTCATCAATGAAAATTCATGACACCAAAAAGTTTGTAGACTTGTCCTAATCCTTGGGTTCTCAAACTTTGCTATCGAGGAAGTCTTGAAGTAACGATAAAATTATTTTTATACGATTTATATAAATTATAGGTTTGAATCGTGAAACTAATATTGTGTCAAGATAGATTGTATATCACATCCCCTTTGGGTATGTGGTCTTGCCCTTGACCGACTTTGTGTGAGCATGAGACGTGAAGGGCAGTTTTGAAGCAATTGTAGATTTATCTCTAAACGCAAATGTTATGAGTTTCAGACGTGAAATCAATCACTAATGGTTATGTTAGGATAAACTACATATATCGCACTCTTTTAGAATTATAACCCTACTCCATATCTTGATGTGTTTTGTGTACCAGATTATCCCTTTTAGTTGTATTTCTATGCAATAAAACACCTTTTATACATATAACACATATTTGAGAAAATGTAAACAATAAGAAGTACAATTTACAAAAGGAATTAGGATAAACGTTTAACAGACGTGTCCAAAAAAACAACCACCCTTTATAGATGAGATATTTTTAACTCAAAAAAGTCTTCGTCATAACTCATAAGATATATATCAATTACAAATCACACTTAATAGACGTATCCAAAAACAAATCACTTACACGCTACAGATAAGATTTTTTTAACTCGAAAAGTGTAAACCATAAGATAAAATATTAGTTACAAATGGTTGATAATCAAGCCCTTCCCCTCCAACTCTTGCGTTTAACTCCACAATTATTTTTTTTGTGTTCAAATCCTATTTATCCATTACACATTCAATCCCATTAACAATACTTTAACCTCTTCTCCACTTTAAAAAAAAAATCCCAATCTTTTCAATATTTTTTTCATATATTTCTCTATCCTTCTCCCTATTTTTTTTAAGTAAAAAAGGTGAGAAGGAAAACAAAAATATAATTAGTTGTTATAATTATGGATTTCTCAAAAGATATTGAAAAACAAAAATCAAATATAGGGTACCCTTCAATGGCTAGACACAACCAATATATTTCTCATCAACAAACAATTCCTTCATCATATAACAATTCTAATTTTATCATGCCTAGTACTTACAATAATTACCCTAACAATAATCATCATAATAATAATTCATATAGTGTGAATTATTCCCAAAAATATTTACCATTGCAAGATCAAATTGGTAACAACATCAACAATAATTCAACGTCGTTCGGTCGTTATTTAACGACCATGATGTTAATTTTAGTTATGTCTATGATCATGTTTAGTGTAATCATATGGATGTTATTTGGAAAAGAGAGGCCTCAATTTCAAATCATGTCATTACAAGTCCCAACAGGACTCATGATCACAAGTACATCAATGTTAGGTAATTGGCAAGTTAATGTATCAATGAAGAATCCAAATAATGAGCTAGCTATAAAAGTAAATCAAGGGAAGATTGGGATTTTCTATGAAACAAATTTACTAGGAGAAAATAATGTTGATCCTTTTAATTTGGTGGAAAAAGGTTCTACTTTCTTGTTTTCTAATCTGACAACGTCACCTGGGACCTTCCTGGATAATGGGATTTTGTCTCACGCTAGTGCATTAAGAAATGATTCGGGGGTTTTGAAATTCGCGATACAGGTTAATATGGGGTATGAATATTCTTCAAAGACAGAGTCAAAGACGGAGAGGATTAGGGTTTATTGCAATGATTTGAAAGTTCGATTCGGGCATGGGCCTAAAGATAAAGGGGAGTTGATAAAAGATGAGAACGTAGATTGTATCGGAACTACCTTATGAAGTTTATGAGTTTTTACAACGACGTTAAGTCAACTCGTTGTTGCCCCTTTTACTAGATTAGAATTTTTCTTTTTATCTTTGTACAGTTTTTTATTTTCTTGGGAAATAGGAAACAGTGTAAATTTACAATAGTATATGAAGACATTTCACTTTGAATTGTATTTTGCAAATTCTTGATTTTTTCTACTAATTTTTTTATTTACTTTGTTTTTTCACTTTTCTTGAAATTTTGGTGAAAGTAATTTCGATGCATCGACATAGGAGAATGAAGATTATACTGAGCGTCAAAATTTGTAAGCAATAAAATTTATATTTTACACGTTCATGCTATAATCAAAATTAGAAATATCAAGCGATTCAAATTTAATTAATGAAAATATGATTCGCCTAAACTTGGGCTGGTTGGATTGGTTATATGTTCATTGATGGATCATTTTGGACATAACCTAAAATAATTAATCTAAAAGTTTGAAATAAAAGCCTTGGCAATGAGCAATGTCTCTATAGAAATGACAATAACTATCTGATATATACCTATGATATACATATAACTTATAGTTTTAGGTGTTGATTCCTCATACACTTTGTATACCATTCAGATACACTTGACTTATACATATAGTTTGAAAATATATACTTTGAATTCAGTTAGTTAGACATACAAAAGATGTCTTCACATATATCGAAATTATATTTTGAAAATTAAACACTGTATTCACGCGACTTCAACTAGATCGAGATATTGTATACGCACGAATATAGTGTATTTTGCTACATTTTGAATGGAAAACAATGCACTATATATTACAAAAATGAACACAAAATAGTGCTATTTATGAAAATTTCTCTTATGTAAGTGAGAGCTAAGGTCTTGATTTGAATTGCCTCATATAAAGTCTAATGGGCCTTTGGCCTCACATAAATGGGCTCATTTTATAGAAGATCAACCTAATGGACTAAGTCCAATTAGGCTTCTATATTAAAGCCTTGTTTGATTAGAAATAAGTAATTTCGAGATTAGTTAATCCAGAATTGTCATCACACCCCAATGTGAGGTAAAAATAAAATTACAATCTCGGACTAACTAATCCCGAAATAACACGATTTTATCTCAACCAAACATGAAATCTCGAAATTAGTTATACAATATTCTTCCCACCAAACGAGCCCTAAGTCATTTTGACATGAAATCTCGAAATTAGTTATACAATATTCTTCCCACCAAACGAGCCCTAAGTCATTTTGACATGAAATCTCAAAATTAGTTATACAATATTCTTCCCACCAAACGAGCCCTAAGTCATTTTGATATGAAATCTCGAAATTAGTTATACAATATTCTTCCCACCAAACGAGCCCTAAAGTCATTTTGACATGAAATCTCGAAATTAGTTATACAATATTATTCCCACCAAACGAGCCCTAAGTCATTTTGTTGGATTTAAAATATTGAACACAAATATTTATTTGGACTAAAATTAAATGAAATAAAATTTATATGCTTACAATTTCCTATTTATTTTCCCAAACATAGTAGACAAATCTAGAGTGTAATATATAAATTTACAAACATTTAACTTGAGAACACTTTTGGAATTTTTATATATATATATATAAAGGTAAATCTTAGTCCACACATGTCAACAAATTATAAACCAATCAAGTTTTACTTCGATCCGATGTAAATGCGTACCTAAATATTTTGAACTATCAATTTTTTTAGTTTCACTTTCATGTGAGTTTTTTCTTCTTCTTCTTTTCTTGATCCCCTATATTCTTCTATAATTTTTCTTAATAGAATAAATTAGAAGAATTTATAGGGGATTTAGTAAAATTAATTAAATTAATGGGAAAGGAAGAAGAAAAACCAGTTTTGGGATATCAAAAATCAGAATATTCTTATCAAACAAATCCTCAATTTTACCAATCAGACCCTCAATTTTATCAATATTATGAATATAATTACCCTGCAAGGCCCCTACCTTATGTCTCCCCTGATGTAGATCAAGGGTTCTCATTTGGCAGAGTCATGCTCTGCCTAGTGGTATTTTTATTTTTATTTGCAATGATTATAAGTATGTTTACTATGATGATATTTATGACAATGAAACCTACATTTAATTTGGAATCGTTCGAGGTCCGCGCATTCAACTTATCAGGAAATGGGGGACCTGGAACAACGTTGAAGGCTAGTTGGGAGACGAAAGTATCGGTTAAAAATACAAACAAAAGGTCATCAGTACTTTTGAATCAAGTTGAAACATCGTTGGTGTATAGGTATGTTGAACTAGACGTGTCTAACGTGGACCATATCGAGATTCAGAAGGATAGTAACGTTCAGATACTGGATGCGTTCTCTTTTCCTAGCTCGAAACGAACCTTTAGCACGGATTCTGTGGTGAAAGAAATGGTTAATGATAGACAAAGAGGGCAAATTATGTTTGATTTGAAACTTGAGGTACTACTTATGGTTAAGTCTAATGTTTTTCATAAATCAGAGAAAATGCGTTTGTTCTGCGAAAGAATTACATTAGATTTTAAGAATAGTACTTCTAATATTCCAACATGGAATGGTAATAAACATGAATGTGCATCAAGTTTTTGATTTTTTTGATGTAATTATACTGTAAGAAAATAAATTTTTTATTACGTAGGTAAGAAATTAAGTTGAAGTTAGAATGTTTTATTATGTTATGTTTTCTTGTGCAAACCATTAACTCGTGATAAAATGTTGTGTTTGTGTTATCTTTTTATAATTGTTTGATAAGTTGTTGCTATGATGGATGTGATATTATGCTAAACTTGATCAGTCGAATGTCTATCGGAATATATATGTTTTTTCTTTTTTCAAATCATTAATTCATGATCAAATGTTGTGTTTGTGTTATCTTTTAATTGTTTGATAAGTTGCTGATATGATGGATGTGATATTATGCTATACTTGATTAGTCAAACGTCTATCGGAAATCGTAGATGTTTTATTATGTTATGTTTTCTTGTACACACCAGTGATTCATGATTTAATGTTGTGTTTGCGTTATCTTTTTATTGTTTGATAAGTTGTTGCTATGTTGAATCTGATATTCTCCAATAATTGATCGGTCGAACGTCTATTAGAAACAGTCTTTTTACCTTTATAAGATATGAGTAATAATGTGTACACATCATCCTTTACATTAAGTATGTTATTGTTATTGTTCTGGAATGTGATAATATAGATATTTTCTTATTTGGTCCTGTTGATGAAGAACAATGTGAGACTAGAGAAGCAAATAACAATAATAACTACGTTACACTCTCAAATTAATCTACGATAAATATTGAATAGTTATATACGATGTGATAATATAACAAAAAATACATGATCGGATATGATAGATTGTGGTTGGTAAAAAAGGGAAAAACTATCTTATTAGGCATATATTCATACCATATATACTAATTTTGCATATATTTTCAAATAGTTGTGTATTTTATTATTAATTATGAGTTTTTTTCAATTATATATTAAGAAAGATTTATCTAAATATATGTGTTTTTGCTACCAGACACACTAAAGTAGAGAAAGACGAGCGAGATGATTATGTATTGACGAATCACACTAAGATACACACTAAATACATGTATCTAGATTTTAGTATCGTTCACATGTATCTGAAATACTAGATACATAGGAGAGTGGCACACGAGATTTTTCATGTATTCCAAATTAAAATGTTTCCTACTTTTAAAGTGCTTGCTCCACAATTGATTTGATAAATCATTCACTTTATTTTAAAAAAATTATTTAACATTACTTTAATTACTATCTTTTTTTATAATGCATCCTTTCATTTGTCACTATATTTATAGTATAACACACTCACCTTAATGATTTCAAAATCCTCAAATGTCAATTTTTGAGTAGGGTCTTTTTTTTTTTTTTTTTAATTTCTTTTATTCTAAATTGTATGCAAATTGTTAATAAAAAATTGATTTTATTTCATTTTCTATTTTTTTTTCCTCCCCACTTTTCATTTGGACTTTTCTCATTCATAGAATTTTCCCACTGACTTAATTTTTCTATTTTATTGAAGATCAACTTTAAGTCCCAATCTAATGACATCCTTTTTCTTTTCTAGGAATTGAAAATAATTGTGAAAACATTATAGAATTTGGAAAAGATGTTATAAAAGAGGGAGGAAAAAAAAGGATTGTTCACCTAAAGATATTTTCAGGACGAATTCGATTTCCTTTACCTCTTGTATTCGAGCTTTGAAAATAATTCCAGTCTGATTAGATAGTCAGTGAGATAATAGTTTATCAACACAATGATCAGTAGCTGGTCCGAGAGGATGATCAGTCACACTGAAATGAAAACTTAAATAGGAAAGTCAATACCTTTTCTTAGAAGGATTTTACGCAATGTAAAATTTAAATTTAAGAATATTTGAAAATGAATATCCAGCACCGAATATAATATATAATTTTTATTTAAAAAAAGGAAAAGTGTGACAATGTGATCAAACTTGAGATGATTTTTTCTTAAATTCTATATAGTAATTTGGAATTATTGGAGAGTTCAAACTTCAAAGAAGATGTTGTGGGGACTTTTTGGCAGTACAAATAACTGATTTTTTGTAGGAATAAAAATATTTTTTTATTTTTTGGATCTGAATATTGGATGATATATATATAATACATAGAATAGATAGTGAAGTTTGAGTAATTTGAATTTATTTTAAAAATTTTTAATTTTTGAAGGTGAAAAAAAAATTCTATCAAAAAGATTCTTTTTATAGTGTTCAACTTGAAATTTTCATAAGTGTGATGAATTTTAACGAAAGTAATATGTTTTTAATAAATTTAATACGAGTACAATATTATTTTAATACGATCTGAATAATATAGGCTTAGACAATATTCTTTTATTATTGTGCTATTTACTATGCATAATTTCAACATGATTTAATTTATATGTTTTCTGAAACTTTTAATTATTAATGTTAATATTTATTGTGGATGATTATGTAATAATTATTTTTTAAGTGACTCTATTGTATTAAAACTATTTTTTATTAACATTATGTATGCATTTTAATCAGCCAACCACAATATTCCACCTACTAAAATACAGGAGCATCCAGAAGCCTTTTGTTTAAGGGTCATTCTCATGAATTAATTAACTTAATTTTATAAATTGAGAAATCTATTTTTTATATAAATTTATGGATCAAATGTTTTATTTTGAGATTTTATTTTTCCTATTAGACCTACTTTTTTGTATCTTCTTAAGCCAAATAATTGTTCACTAACATTTAGTAACATTTTCAATTTCATAATTTTACCATAAAAAGCTTTTATTTTTATTATTATTTTAACAATATAATTTTGACTTCTTATGTTCTAACATAAAAAGGGAGAGAAGAATCAAGAAGAAAAAAATGTTTTACTGATTCGAAATTAGTATTTATTATCGGTGGAGAAAAGAAATAACCATAAATTCCAAATGATCAACGAACTATTGATTTCTTTTTCAATAAATTTAAAAGGTAATAAAAATATCGTAATAAATTTAACTCATCAAATCAATTTATATATTTATGAATACATATAAAAAAAAACTATTATTCAGAATCTATAAATTCAAAATTCTTTTTATCACCCTCTTAAACCTATATATTCTATTGAATTTATTTAATAATCACCTTTTTTGGGAACATAAATTCCCAACTCCACATATTTTATTCTTTTGAATTTTTAAAATATGGTCTACAAAAATGAAGATGAAAGGAAAGTGCAATAACAATATGTAAAAACCAACAATACTTTTAATTAATTAATTAATTCACATGTGAGAGTCAAATATTTTCAAGCAAACAATTGTTGACTTATTAAAGTAAGTCTTTGGGTACTGTTTTGGGGACGGCTAATTGGAAAATTCAAACACAGGATATTCGTAAAGATATTCGTATTAGAGTTCAATTTCATTCGAATAAAAGGAAAATTGAATTCATTAAGATATTCGTATTAGAATCTAATTTCATTCAGATAAAAGAATAAATGAATTCATTATGAAATAGTGTTCCTACGAGAATTGAGATTAAAAGTGAGAATATTAAGCATTTTAAAAAATAATTTTTCTAAAATCACTTTATCAGGGCCTTCAAGCATTCAAAATACGTCGGGATTGAATATGAACTGATAGAAAATAACGATATATCAAAAAAATAAACTTATTTCAAGTTTCTTTTTTCAAAGAAATCCCTATCCAACCGCGAACGAGTCGTCTACTTAAAACATCCTCCCTGCGGTCCACCCTTCCTTGAATGAAATTACTTACGATAATATCATTTTTATGAATTACGAATTCATTTCATTAAAAATAATACAAATTTAGCTATGGGTTATTTTTATGGCTAAAAAAGATTTTTTTAACATATAAATTTAGTCGAACTCAAAATATTTATCTTTTCGAACTGATGTATGGTTATACACTTATTATACATAAATTATATTTATAATAAGTTTTTGATCTTTTTTTACCCAACCCTATTGAAAATGAAAAGATCTACGAGCTAGACATTTATCATTGTCGAGCTATTTTTAATTTAAGCAGTTAGACAAATAAAAATACAAACTATATATATATATATATATATATATATATATATATATATATATATATAAACCTATTTTGGCAATAAGTTAGCTCTAATTATTTTTTACAATCTATTTTCTTTTTTTAGTATATATAATTGACATTAGGATATAGCTTACATTAGAGAGATTAGGCAAAAGGTAGGTAAATTAATATCATGACAAATGATACTACTATTTAATTGACCATTTTAGAGTGGTTGATTGCATGAAAAAAATATTCATCTTATCACATTTATATATATATATATATATATATATATATATATATATATATATATATATATATATATATATATAAAATAACAAACCAATTTGACTCTTCTTTCTTTTAAGTCTTCTCTTTTATTTTCTTTCTTACTACTTATATTTTAATGTATATGATATAGTTTAATTAAACATATGATTAAACAAAAATTATTTTAAAAAATATTATGATATGGTCACTCCTAAAGTTTCAATTCAACAAGAAAAACTCCATGACAACATTAATATTGAAGTTATTGATGTAACAATAGTCATCGCACAATTTCGTATTTGAAAATAAGTCATTTTACTTTGAAGTTTCAAATTCAATAAGTAAAACTTTAAAACATAATTAACGTAGGCTGTGGTGCACTGGTGTGACTGTTTCACTCTTAACTAGAGGTTTTGGGTTCGAATCTTCAGTATGCAAAAAAAATTTGAATTTAATTGAAGCTCTAATATGGACTTCCGACACCAGATAAAAAAACAAAAAAAAAAACTTTAAACACTAGCTTATTTTCTATTTTAATTTATTTTTAAAAACAAAATTTTAGCATAGTAATTATATTTTAATTATACAAATTGAAAGTGACTCTTTTTTTATTAATTTTACATATTATTAACGTTACTCCGCTCCTCCACAAATTTCATTGTCATCATAGTTGAAATGTTAACATCTCCACTCAATAACACAATGGACTTTTCTTCATGCTAATAAAATATAAATAATATGTACAATATTTTATAATATAGTTAATTATTATTATTATTATTATATTAATTTGAGATGATAAAATAATTATAAAACTTTATAAATTTGTAATACTTCCATTATTTAGACCCCATTGTTGAAAATGTTAATACAACTTTGTAACGTCAATTTAACTAGAATTATCTCTTATGTTAGGAAGATTTAATAGATTTATATATAATTCAAAATAATAATATAACTTTGTAAAATTATTTTTAGTTAAAGTTTTTGAATCCAAATTTTAAATGCAATTCTTTTGAAATAAGAAATGCTTTTTTTAACGACTATAATACGTTTCAAATTTAAATAAATTGTCTGACATCCTAATTTAAAATAATAGCGTATTTTAAAGTCGTATGAGTCAATATTTAAAACATATAACATCATTAATGGGTTGGTACTTGGTTAATTACAAATAGTATCAAAATCATTTTTGTGTAAGCCTCGTTAATAGTAGATTGGAGTCTAACTAAATTTAAATAATCACTAAGAAAAAACAAAGAGTAATTCTCTAAATTATACGAATTTATATTTAAAACGAACAATATCAGTAACGTATTATCGAAATAAAAAAAAATATAGAATAGTCGTCGGTGGGTGAGCTGGATGAACTTTCCCCCTATTATTTTGGCCACCTAAAACGTATCATTTACTGTTTTTTTTTTCATACTAATTAATTTATAACATTTGTTACTAATCATTTCTGATAAAATAATTTTAAAAAAATGAAAGTAAAAGTTAAAAAGAATCACTACACATGCATGCCTAATGCCTAACTTTTTTTTAAAAAAAAATAAAAATTCTTTGAGAAAAGTGTTCAACTAATTTTAGGTAATTATGTATATAAATATTAATTAGAGGGAAGCTTTGGAACGACTATATTAAGGGAGTTCAAAATATAAAAAAATAAATATACAAAAAATTCAAGTGAAATCCATCATATATTATATATAAATTACAGATTTAAACGATATAAATAATTAATTGTACTTATATCAGAATAAAAATAAACTGTCTACATTATATTATTTGCGATACCGCGGAGGTAACTTAATAGTTGGATTAAAGATTTATAAAGTCGAAGCATATAATCTTTAATTTGAGGGAATATGTTCCCTACTTTCTAAGTTTAAAAATATCACATAAAGTGAGTAATTTATTCTTTTTTGAGGATTAGAATGAGAATTTATACAACAAAAAAAACCAATGGATAATAGATATATATATATATATATATATATAGACAACTTTAAAAAAGTAGTAGTATATATGCATAAATAATTTGTTGTTTTTTTAAAAAAATAAAAAAATATGATTATTCATTAATATCTTTTAAAAAATTGTAGTGTACATGCCTATTTCTTAAAAAATAAAATGATTATTTATTAATATCGTATTAAACAAATAGAGGTGGAGTCAAAATGATGCAATATCAATCAGAAAATTCAGATTCAAAACATATAAATGCGATGAAGTTAAAATAACGTAATACTAGCATTCATCAAACAATCTTAATTTCATCTGTATATATTATTTTTTTTTGAAAATTCTTCATGTGTTTATCCAAAAATGAAAATCATCTTGGATAAAGTGATAGGGAGAAAATTACACCCAGAGTAAACAATTTAGAATACGAATTAATCAAATTTCAAAATAAATATAATAAATAGTGTAAAATACTTTTAAAAATTCTTAAAAGTATTTTTTTTTTACTTTATATATGAAAAGTACATAACCTCTGATTAGATCTCCTATGATGGTGCATCATATTTAGTGCAAAGTTTAAATTCATTTTGTACAAACCCTAGATTAATTTTTTTAATTATCATTAATTAGCATTGACCAAATTAAAAAAAAAATATAGCCTATCTATATAAAATATTATTCCCGCATAATTCGTCTCTTGGATCCCAAAACAAAATTAATTATCATATAATAATGTTCAAATTTCGAGAATTAAATAATTTATTTTTATAAAATAATATTTTTTAAATTATTAATTATTATAATTTATTATTGTTTTTATCTGTTAATAATTTTTAATTTCAAACACCAAGCCGACAAGTTAATAGTAATTAAATAAAAGATAATTCACACAACTTTTTTCATAATAAGTAATTCTCACAACTTTATGTAAATTCGATAAAGCAAGCAATTAATTCTCGAAATTGCTTAAAGCTTCATTTGAAACTTGCAACTAAATTAATATAAATAGTCAAACCCAAAAAAGATATAACACAAAAAAATACATTTGAGTTTTTACTTATATATATTTTATCGTTTCAATTTATATGCTATTATTTTAATATTATAAATCAAACATTAAGGTGTTGTAAGGTAAAACAAATTATAGATAATCATTTAAAAATAAATGTAAGAATTATTTTATAATTGAATTAACTAGGCATATTAAATAGTTTCAAGATTATTTTTCTCTTAATTTATACTACAATGATTGGATAAGTTAATCAACTAATCGCATTCGTATATTTTAATTCATTAGATAACTTTATCTATCCCGACCTAACTGTTAAAATTCTATATGTGATATCATATAAGAAATCTTAAATTTTTTTTAAACAGACTTTTATGCGTTTGAAAATTACATAAAAAATGTTATAAATCACAAGAATTTAAAATAATCAAAAGGTACATAAAAATTGCAATAAAAGAAAACTCGTCCTATAAAAATTAAAAAAATGCTACATAAATTGAGAGTGTATATATATATAACCTTGTCCATATTTATCACCTTATTTCAAAATTATAGTCATCACACTATAGATTTATTGAACGTGTTATAAATTGAGCATCTATTTTTCGTATATCGATTTATTATAATGTATTATATGTATACATGTGGGGCCCATGCTTTGGTAAGAAAGTGGGAGGAATTTGACATATTAGTACCCCCCTTTACCAATGCTAGCTACAACACACTTTCTACAACTCAAGTGGCATAAAATTATAGTTACCACACTACAGATTTATTGAACGAGTTATAAATTGAGCATCTATTTTTCGTATATCGTTTTATTAGAAGGTATTATATGTATACATGTGGGGCCCATGCTTTGGTAAGAAAGTGGGAGGAATTTGACATATTAGTACCCCCTTTACCTACAACACACTTTCTACAACTCAAGTGGAATAAAATTATAGTTATCACACTATAGATTTATTGAACGAGTTATAAATTGAGCATCTATTTTTCGTATATCGTTTTATTATAATGTATTATACGTATACATGTGGGGCCCATGGTTTGTTAAGAAAGTGGGAGGAATTTGACATATTAGTACCCCTAGCTACAACAAACTTTCTACAACTCAAGTGGCATAAAATTAAAGTACTTTACTCACCTCTCTCTCTATATAGTCAATCATTTCCCATCTCCCCTCCCTCTTTTCATTCCTCCTACACAAACCACTCTCAAACAACTTTTTTTTCTCCTTCCTCCGTCATCACAACTATCACCACCACCATCACCGACATGTCGGATAAAAAGTGTAGCCACCACAAGAGCAAGAAGAAAAAGCTAATTCGACGTATTTGCGGTGGAATTCTCATCTTCCTCTTCCTAGCTCTTCTCACTATCCTCATAGTATGGGCCGTACTTCATCCCAAAAAACCTCGTTTCATTCTCCAAGACACAACTATCTTCACCTTCAACGTCTCTGCCCCAAACATCTTCTCTACCTCTATCCAAACCACAATATACTCCCGAAACCCTAATAGCAAAATCGGAATTTATTACGATAGCATACATGTATACGCTACGTATCATAATCAACAAATCACGTATTACACTAAAATACCCGAGGTGTATCAAGGCCATAAGGATGTCAACATATGGTCCCCGTTTGTTTATGGGAATAACATCCCGATCGCTCCGTATAACGGGCCGGGCCTGTCAGAGGATCAACAAAACGGCGGCGTTTGGTTGGATTTTAAGATTGATGGAAGGGTAAAATGGAAAGTGGGGTCCATAATAACGGGCCATTACCATTTACATGTCACGTGCTCTGCTTACGTGCCACTTGGTGATCGGCCCGGTTACGGAGGGGTTATGGTTGGAAATAACGCCGTTAAGTATCAACTAGCACGGGATTGCTCCGTCAGCGTTTGAAGAAACGGCCGTCAAGTTTGTTTTGATCAAATTTAAAATAAATGTTTTGTTCCTTTATAGTTGATGAAATTGTATATTTTTCTTTTAAAAAAAATATTTAAAATTGGGAAGGGATAAAAAATGGGGAATTCATAATCTTGTTATTACAAGTTATAATTTATTTATATATCATTATATTATTGTTTTTTTTAATAACAATAATATATTCAATGCGATCTCAATAGTATGTTAATCTTATTTCTATATTTTTATAGAATAATGAAACTGTTTTTTTATAGATACTCAACTTAAAATATTATTCGAAGCATGGAATTATTGAACCTATATTTTTCTTTTTTAAAAAAAATATTAAAAATTGGGAAGGGATAAAAAATGGAGGATAAATCGGATATATAGGGGAATTCATAATCTTGTTATTACAAGTTATAATTTATTATATATCATTATATTATTGTTTTTTTTTAATAACAATAATATATTCAATGCGATCTTATTTCTATATTTTTATAGAATAATAAAACTGTTTTTCATAGATACTCAACTTAAAATATTATTCGAAGCACGGAATTATTGAACCTATATTTTTGTTTTCTTTCTTTTAGGAAAAAAAAAAGTGAAACAATTATTGTTGTGTTGTGGTATACAAGTTGTCAGCATCTTTGATTTTTAGTATTATAAATGCTTTTAATTTGGTATTTTAAGAAATGGCTAAACTTGATGTTTACTCTTTCCTACTTCTGTTTCAAATTTATGTGATTTACTTTTTTATCGTAAGAATTTTATTTCATGATTAATGAAATGATGTAAATCATAAATTTCATAAATAATAATATTTTTTTTATTATTTAATTAAATAATAACACATAAATTAAGACGAAAATAATATTTTAGACCATAAAAATAGCATTAATTAAAATTTGCCAAAATGTATGGTCCATAGGAACATATGAGCTGTATATTCGTTATGTCTATATGAATTAAAGAAAAATAAAAGTGTATATGCCCATGTGATTACACGTTTTGTTTACTCTAAAAGTCAATGAGAAATATCAATTTAGGGTACGACGTAGACGGAGTTGCTTTTTTCTTAATTAATTTTTTTTCAAATTTGAGTGTAAATTATTTTGCTAGGGAGAGCTTTCCTCCGTATAAAATAGTCAAGTTTCAATAAAGATACTGAACACAAAGTATCAAAAATAAACAAAATAAAAATGAAAAATATCAAAAATTATTTTAAATAAAAAATAAATAAAATAATTAAATAAAAAAAATATTTTAAATCATAATTTTTCTAAAATTATTTTTAAATTTTAGATTAAATCAAACTATATAATATAAACATAATGAAAAAAATAATAATAATCCAAGAGTGTTCTAGTGGAAAACTATCATCATCATCCATTATAGGCTATAGTTAATGGATGGAAATAAACAAAATAAAAATGGCTAAATTTGTAATTTTAACAAAGAGATAAGATTTTCAAATTGTAGATATACTTTCAAATTAAATATTATTTCTAAAATTAGAGCATTTCTTTTTTTTTCTTCTTGCTAAAATGATAAAGTTTGTCTTATTTTTTTAAAAAAAGTAATCTAAAAATAGGTTTTGGGAAAATGCGTTTTCACTTAGAAATACTATATTTATATTTCGAGAAAAACACAACTTTCTCAAAATAAATAAGAGATATTTTTCATTACGTTTTTATAATCAAAAATTTCAAATTTAATTCATGTGAACAAGGAAATATATCTTAATAAGGTGTATTTCCCCTTTTTAATGAGGGCTTTATACGGTAAAATTTAAATTTATTGAAAATCAAAAGTAAATATCGAATAACAGATAATCGCGAAAACGTAAAAATAAATAACTTTGGGATTAAGAAATTTATTGTAGACATATATAAGTGAATCATATGAAATGGCTAACAACTCATAAAGACAACAAACTATTTTAGCTAAAAGAATAGAATAATTTTCTCTTTAATGTAATTTTAAAAAAAAATATATAGTTTTTAAAATGGAGTAATTAACTTTGATTATGAGATATTTGCTTTGCTGGAAATACCTTTTTTAAAATATTAATTTAATTATTAATATAAATAAATAAGAGATGTTTGTTAGTGCTTAAGAGAACAAAAACAAAATAGACTTTTGTTTTTAGGTGTAAGAAGAAATTAATAGATTATATCATCTAAACTTAGAAATTGGTGGATGGATAACCTAATAATGTGAGCTTACTCTCAAACAAGCCAATAGAGTGGGTGTTCGATACGGAGAAAAATATTTTTGATTTATCTGGTTATAGCTTTTGAATTATTTTCTTTATGAAAGTAAATTGCAAAGAATATATGATTATACGATATTATATTGACCAATACATATGATTCGATGAAGATATCAATGTAAGGAAAATAATTTTCTTAATGGAAGTAGGAAAAATAATTTCGTCTTAGAAGTGTCATTCCTTCTCGATAGTGTCTTCCCACTCTCCAACACGAGCATCATCTTCACTCCCATCCCCATAGCCCCCATCTCCTTTGCCCAACTCTTACCTCTTATAGAATTTGTCTAGAATGAGTTGTCCAAAGTTATAATTTTGTTAAAACTTAGTTGTTTTAAGCGACTTCAAATATATAATAATATATTTGATATAATCTAACAAGTAAAATTATCGACTTTATATACACAAATATATAGACTTGCGAGTTAACTTCAATACGATGTTTACCACGTTAAATAATTTTAAAGAACTCAATATGGCGCGTCATTTTTACCATACAACTCAAGTATTTATTGCTTTACCACTTCATTTACCCGGTCGATTCTACCCTTATTTCGATAAAAGTGATCAATAAACGTTATTTCATCTACACGATACCGATTTATGGATATTATGGTAAGTGATAATTTGTTAAGTGTAAATTAGGTATATAGCATATTATGTAGTCATATTCTCAAGTTATGACATAAGAGTTTGATTTTCATTCTATAACATTTAATATATCAACTTATAGCATTTCTTTAAACTAAAATATTGTTAATATTTATTCTGTAAAATTAAGACGAAAAATAAAATAAAAAAATGATTAATTAAAATTGGATAACTTCCGTGAATTTAGTTATTGTTATTAACTGATAACAAAATGTGCACCTTTTAAAGGATTTTAAAATATATTAATTATAGATATGCACCTTAATTGTCTCAATCCGTTTTTAATGATAATTAGTTTTGATTTTTTATCCTTAAAAAATTGTATTCTGTTATCTTCTTTCCATAAACGTGTATCATTTTTTTTCCACATATTGAACTATATTCGTATATTTGAATTCTGTCATATTTTATCGTTTTTTTTTTAAAAAAAAATTAATATATTTTTTCTTGATATGTTATAACTTGATAATAATATGCTAGAAGTAGTTTATTATTAAAAAGTTTGTTTATAACACTACGCACACATTTAAGATGTTAAATATCAAGTTATAAACAAACTTTTTAATAATAAACTATTTATAGCATATTATTATCAGTTATAGCATATCAAGAAAAAATATATTAATTGTTTTTCCAAAAAAAACGATAAAATATGACAGAATTCAAATATACGAATATAGTTCAATATCTGGGGAAAAAAATGATACACGTTTATGGAAAGAAGATAACAGAATACAATTTTTTAAGGATAAAAAATCAAAACTAATTATCATTAAAAATGAATTGAGACAATTAAGGTGCATATCTATAATTAATATATTTTAAAATCCCTTAAAAGGTGCACATTTTGTTATCAGTTAATAACATTAACTAAATTCACAGAAGTTATCTAATTTTAATTAATCATTTTTTTATTTTATTTTTCGTCTTAATTTTACAGAATAAATATTAACAATATTTAGTTTAAAGAAAGTCTATAAGTTGATATATTAAATGTTATAGAATGAAAATCAAACTCTTATACCATAACTTGAGAATATGACTACATAATATGCTATATACCTAATTTACACTTTATATATTTATATTTGTTAATGACTTATATACTAGCTTACTATTTCTAAAGGATATGGAGCCCAATAAATACTCTTTGGGCTTGGGCTTAGGACTTGGGGAGTGTGTGTTTGGCATGATCCAAATATAAAAAATTTGTATTTCGAGTTTTTTATCCACCGTCTGATATCTATTTTGGACTCCAACTAAGACATCGAATTAGAAAGAAATTAATCGTATGCATCCCACCATAACCTTTGGTTCTCTAACAACAACACACTCAATGTACCTCCATCAAAACTACATCCCTTCTATTCTAGGTTTGAAGCCAGGACAATTCAACGTAATTGGAGGCCTAAAACCATATTTTCAGAATAAGTGAGATTATTTTGTTTATTTTATAATGATAAAAATTTTTTAAGAAAACGAAGTTTAGCTTTTTTTTTTTTTGGTTCTTTTATTTAGCAAAATTCAAATTCAAAATATTTAAACACCAAATATTAATTCTAAAGGGCCACTTTTTTTTCAAAACTTTTATGTAACGGAATTATTGTAACTTGACCTTTATGTATGTGAAAACTAAGAGCCTATTTGAATGGCGTTTTAATTTATTGTATTAATAATAATAATTTATGACTTTTTGGTTTTCTTTTGTTATTTTATTTTAAAGTGTTTTAAAATGTCTTATTTATATTATGTAAATATTATAAAATTGCTTTCAAATTGTTTGGACTTAAAAGAGTTTAAAATAAATCAATTCAGACAAACTCTTTATTTAAAAGTAACATTAAAATAACAAATCGTTATTACTTGTATTCGAGTAAACTGTCTACATAACACCTTTTTGAGATATATTTTCAATTTATATCTTTTTTTTATATGATAACTAAAAAATCTCTCCAAATAGAATTTAAACCTACAACTAATCAATTAACAATTTCACCATTAAGCTAAGAAAGTACCACGAAGATAGTATCCGTTTGAATTGACTTATTTTAGGTACTTTTTAGCCAAAATAACTTTTAAGTCGTTTTAAAATGTTTAGGTAAAGTTAAAAAAGTGTTTATAAGCACTTGTTTTAAAGCTAAAATAACAAAAATAAGTCAAAAATCATACGTTATGATTTTTGATTTATAAGTCATAAGCTAAAAGTCAATCCAAACAGACCCTCAATATTGGAAATCCACTCTCGTTCTTTGGACACAACCTATAACCTAATTAAAACGATCACTCTTTTTCACATCACGATAATAGTAAAACGATATACACATCATACTCTTCAGACCCCCACTCGTAAAATTACACGGAATATAGCTTGTTTATAAAAGCAAGCTCAAAAACAAAGTAACACAACACACAAAAAAATTATTTAGTCACAACTATTAAAAAAACAATAAGATAGTAATAATAATAATTATAATAATAATAATACCATATTGTCTAATGGATTGAATAATAATATCTCAATAATCCAACAAATAATAAAACCAAAAAAATTACCAATCAAGATTACATTGAGTCCTTTTAAAAGTACCATTACCTTTAAATGGTACTTTTAAATCACAATCAATTATTGGCTTAATCTTCTTAGTCTTAATCAAACTAAATTTAAACCTAATCCTCAAATAAAGCCTTAATCCAATTTGATAAACCCCAGTATCCTTCTCAGAATTATATTCGGATCCTAATTGAACCGAATCCTGACCCGTAAACACCAAATTTAAATCAGTAGTGTTTTTGTGACTCTGATAAAACGGGTCGGGTTTCACAATCGAGAAATTTTGGCCGTGATACATAGCCCTAGCTTCAATTGAATCATAGTAAATCCCAATTCGTTTATTAGGGTTTCGAATTGAAACGTTGAGATGTAGATCGTAGTGAAGAGTGTTGTTTTTAGTTGAGAAATCGAATTGAGTTAATGAAGCATCGGAGATATGGAAATTTACCTTGTTTGGACGGAGAACGAACCAGAGGATGAATCCGATGACGGCGATGATGACTAAGAGAGTACAGAGGATTTGGAAGATGCAAGTGCAGATGCAGTTGAAGATACAGCTGCAACAGCAGGTGAATGGATTGCAACAGCAGCCTCCGCCGCCGCCGCCGTGGCCTGGACGTTGGTAGGTTTTTAACGGTGGTGGAATTGAAGGGCCGTAATAAGCTCCGTTCAAGTGGGGTTCCGGCATGACTGAACGGAAAATTGAGAGAAAAAGGGGAAAAGCAGTTTGAATATTAGTGGAAGAATGTGAAACGATTTTTGCGTGAGTGTATATATATATATTAGGGTGTGTGAAGCCCAATTTGGGGGAGGTTTTAGTTTAAAATTACTTATTTTTAAAAGTATTTTTTCGAAAATATAATAATTTGTATTTTTTCGCGATAGGGCATTCAACTATTATTATTCGTTAGATAACATATCTTTCGGGATGGCCAGTGATTTTAGCTTGTGATTTCCATGTTTGACGTCTCAAGTTTGAAACTTCTTGCTAGCAAAAGCAAGGGATTTGCCTTCTGAGTCGAACTCGTCGCACCAGACTTGCCTAGTGCGAATTTTCTTTTCTATGTGATTTGCGAGCTATTGCATAGGAGCCGGAGAATTTTACCGTGTACGCGATCGCGTATTTAGTTCGTTAGGATTTAGGTAACACTATGTTGATAAAATATTTGAACAATTATCTCATAAACCCATTGAAAAGACTTAATATATCATGAGGCTGATATCATGTATACACTCTTATCAATGAGGGTTATGATGAAGCGAAAATACTGTTTCATCCTTAATCAGAAATTTCGAATCAAGTTTTCATAAATTTGAAATCGTCTTTGTTAGAGAGCATGTTACTTGGCTAGCAAATTAATGATAAAGCACTCTTTTAAACAAGGCATAATACATAAATATGCCCTTTAACTTTGCTTCGAATCATATTTATGTCTTTCAACTTTGGGTGTGCACAAGTAGACGTTTAAATGTGTATCAAGTTGAACAAATAGACACACATGTCGTACATGTCATCCTACATGTTATTTTTTGTCCTACATGGTGTCCTACGTGTATTGTGCCATGTAGGACTCATGTGTTTATTTATTTAAAAGTTGGATAGTTAAAGTGCTTGTTTGTGCATTATGAAAGTTGGAGGTCAAAGTTAAAATTTGAAGCTAAGTTTAGGGTCCAATATATGTATTATGCCTTTAAACAACCAAACAACAATAAACATAAAAATGCAACATTACTTTTTAGAACTAATTAAATGAATGATAATTCAAGCTAAACTACCAAACAATAGAACAATACCATGTCAAAATTCAATTAAACTTTGGATTAATAAATAAAGAAGATAAAGCATTTATAAACAACTAAGGAGTATCATAAACATTCAAAACAAGAATTGACATTTTATCCAAATATAATTATGCCAATAATGTTAATTACGAGGGATAATGTATAAGCACCCCCTCAACCTATGCCCGAAGTCTCAGAGACACACGTATAATATACTAAGGTCCTATTACCCCCTTGAATTTATTTTATTAATAATTTTCTAGCTTTTTTCGACCTACGTGACACTATCTTGTGGGTCCAATGTTGATTGACTTTTTTTTTCAAGCTAGTACCACGTAGGCCGAAAAGGGATAGAAAATTACTTATAAAATAAGTTCAGAGGGGTAATAGAACCTTAGTATAGTATAAGTGTGTTTCTGGGATTTCAAGCATAGATTGAGGGGTACTTGTGCATTTTCCCTAATTACAATATATATCCTACTATGTGTTACTCCCTTCTTCCAGTATTGTTTGTCATGGTTTCTATTTTTAGAGTCATACTATAAAAATTTTGACTAAGATTTTAAGATGTATTTTTTCGTCATATTAATATGCAAAAAAATTGTAATTTATAGTACTTCTCATATAGTTTTAGAATATCTATTTTTTTTGTTTAAAAAATTAAATTAATGTGATCCAATTTACCTTTGAAAATTAGTCAAATTGACTTTCTATAAGCGCAACATAACAAACAATTCCGGACGGAGGGAATATTATATACTATTAATAATATCATATAACAAGTTATAACTATACTTATGACTCAACTTTTCTCCATATAAACAAGAAACTAAATTTAAACAAAGTTGACTAAAATAGAAACAACCATGTATTAAACCTTAACCACACTAAAAATTATTGGCATTTCCACAATTTCCTCTTAACCATTTATATTCATAATTCACAAATCAAATAATATAACACATTAACCCCCACCTTTGAAACTAGGCAGCAACACAAATACAGAAGAATCATCCTCCCTACAATTTGATTCTTCTGTATTAGAACCAAAAAAAGAAAAAAAAAAGTTCGTTCTAATCAAAATTTATTACTATCAAATCGAAAAAAGAAGAAGAAAAAACCCCATCATGGGGAAATTTTGTTGTTGCAATTGTATCTTTAGTTGTGTTTGCGCATGCATTTTTCAGATACTTTGTGTGATTATTGTCATCTTTGGCATCCTTTTTCTAGCCATTTGGCTCATTTGGAGACCCAATAAGGTCTATTTCCATGTGTCCGATGCCTCATTGGCGAAATTCGACTTCTCTCCATCAACCACTACCCTCGATTATGACCTTAACCTAAGCTTCGAGATAAGAAACTCCAATGAAAAAATTGGCGTTAAGTATGAACTCTTAGAAGCTAAATCGAATTTCCATCAAAAGAAATTTGCTACCACGAACTTTGAATTGTTCTCTCAGGATTCTAAGAACACGACTACTTTACATCAAGAGATCAAGGGTCAAACCAATATTCAACTTGGAGATAGAGAGAAATCGGATTACGAAGATGAGAAGAAAAACGGAGCTTTTAATATTTACACGGTGTTTAACGTTCAGATGAGGCTAAAATCGGGTTGGATCACAACGGGAAAGATCAAGTTTACTGTTGGTTGTGGACTAAGGGTTCCACTCAAGTCTAGCAATACATCTGCTTTTCAAAGAACCAATTGCATGGTGTTTCCTAGTTGGGTCTCGTAATACGTCAGGCTTGATATGAAGAGTTACGATAATTATGACAAAGGTGTGTGAATTTATTTATTTTTGTATGATTTGAATAAAATATAATTCATACAATCGATCGATCCTCAAGTTAATTGGAATTTGATATATAGTAGCTAGTTATTGATATATAGTAGTTAATTACTCAAAAAAAAAAATCAATATATCCTTAAAAGACGGAGTTTATACATATTAAGTACTCCCTCTGTCCCAATTTATACGACTTACTTTCTTTTTTAATCAGTTCCAAACAAAATGACACATTTCTATATTAAGTTAAAATTTAGCTATAAAATGTATATTTTATCCTTAATGAAATGATTTACAGACACAAATTTCTATCATTCATTTTGAACCACAAGTTTTAAAAGTTCCCTTTCTTAAACTCCGTGCCAAGTCAAACTAGACGGAAGGAGCATTCTTTTGCACATAAAATTGAGTTGGAGCCAACACTACTTAAAAAAAAATTGTCGAATCCTTTATGAGAAGTCAAGGCTTGGTTGTGTCATTTGTCGCGAAACAAAGAGTTGTCGAATCTCTTCCTTTTCCTACAGAGAGATTTTACAGTATCTCTCTGGAACAAACGTCTGCATTTGAACGATCGAATAGATGACTTACCAGCAACGATCGACTTCTGTTGGTGCAAATGGGCAGAGGCAGAGGCTTCAAAGTTCATATTCTGTAGCATGTTGATCAGTCCCCTAGAAGGGTTCTTTTTTTAGATGTGTTCATGTAAGGCTTTATAACCCACTCGATTTGAGCTTCGTCTTGATCCATCGTTCCTAATTTGATCTACATTTAAAAACAAGTAACTTGATCAGGAATGAGCTATATCAGCAACAGATAGAATACGGATCAAGGTAATCAATCACACATTCCTAACAACGTAGCACGGAATTCATATGACAAAGAGACAGGGCAAGTGTACTAAATAAAGCCCATTTTCAAGAACTAGTGTCTTGGTATAATTATTGTTACCTGGTAAAGGCGTAGTTCAAATCGAGGGCCAACCTCTTTCAGCTCAATTGATTTTGGACCTCCATGCTTTTCATAGACGTGATGTCTGCATGTTTCAATCAAATTTAGTATAAAGAAATGGGAGGGGGAGCTGCATAGACGGTAAATCATCAAATTTATACCTGTTTTAAACTATCCTCTCTCAGTTAACAAGACAACCAAAGGTTAGCCTAAGGACCCTCCACCAGAGGATTATTCGAAATCTTAGTGAACACTGGATTTCTGATCACATGCATGTTTTTCATGAAAAAAATACCGATTGAAGTGGAGGGTTTCTTCGAACAAGGGACTGGTTCAACTATTCAATTTAATTGTTTAAGGATAGCTAATGTCAATGCAATTGTTTACAAGCTTCATTCTGATTATATGGCTTCTATTTACCAAAATGAGAAATCTGTGGATCGAGGATCAAAGGGGAAAAAAATATTGCTGAGCCATAATCCCAGCATGCCTTGTACTTGAGTAAAACTAAACATTAAAACTAACAACCTCCATAACTAAAGTAGAACTTAATGATACTGAACAAAATAATAAACCTGAATGAGATGTAGTCTGACTGGTTAGCAAATGTGAGAATACGTTTTGTATCAGGCTTGGGCACAGGAAACAAATGTTTTAGGATGTTTACTGTCCTCTCACCAAGCTGCATGATCAAAATATCCCCGGTGAGTATAGAACAGTATATTAGATGCTACACTAAAAAATCAAAGACTTTAGATAATCAAGAATTATCTGAACATCCAGTAACTGATTTTGGCAACATGATCATTCAGTTTCAGAAATCTCAGTGTCAGTAGCAAGTCTACTGAAATGCATGTGTTACACTCTTCATCGAAAAAGGGATGTCGGATTACCTTAGTTGAAAATTTGTCAAAAATCAAATGTGGATACGCCTCAGACATCGTTCCCATAGATTTCTTGTCCTTAATATCATGTCTAGTCACCTGTATGAAAATAGTAGATGAGGACATTATCTTACAACTCACATAGACAGCAGAAGACTTCTGCGCTTAATAGGGTAAGAGTAAGACCACATACCACATTGAGCAATCCAAAGTAAGCAGTTGGACCAAAAGGCAGATGACTAATGACAATACCATCAGGCACACCACGATTCTCATGGACCAAAATTACATCTGTAAAATCATGAGATCGGCAGGTTTCAATTATTTCTGATATCACCTGGAAAAAAAAAATTAAAAGTTTAAACAAATGAGTAAAATACAAACTTATGATAAACAAATACTTAAACATAATTGTGAAACCGTAAATATCTTGAAGTTATGCTGCTTGGACTCTCCAAATAAGGAGTCCACACCGTGTCGGATGATTTAAAAATGCACTACATTTGGAAGATCCGACATGCACCAAGATGATATTTTGAAGAAATCAAACAACATAGAATTTAAGAACTAATAGCTTGTTGCAAGCACATAAATGTTAACAAGTGCTTAAGACAAATCATTTTGCAAAAACAAGGGGTCTAAGAGTCAAAGAATCAAGAGTTCTTTTCATTAAAAAAGTAAATATGAGACATCCATGGCCATCTGTTCTCTTCTTTTTATATTCAACTAAATTTTTCCAGATAGTTTGCAGAAGTGTATATATGTGAGCCTGACACATTATTCTAGTATTTACTCTCTGTGTTCCAGTATACATGTAAGACACAAAAATGTACATATACACAAGTTTAAATTGTAATTTAAACAGATGGAACACCTCTTCCTATTCCGACAAGAAGTTAGAGACAACAGTTCCAGTTCTAATTATGAATATTTCAAGCTGTAAGCTCCCAATGCCATCTCTACTAGCTCATAATAATAGAAGTATTAAACAAGAAAAGAATTCCCATTAGCAGACCAACCTGACCACCACGATTCATCCGCTGAGCATTAGGGAACACAATTTTCAACTCCTGTGCCCATACAAACAACATGGAAAAAGAAAAGAATACATGAGAAATGTCTAATTGAAAAAATATAATGACTTCTAAAAGAAAGAGTGAGAATGGAATAGTGGACTACGTAATATAATAACAGTACAATTTAAGGGTACACCAACCTTGACAAACTGAGTAAGAGGAGCACTAGGATTTCTTGAAGTGGTAAGCAAAATTTTGGGATCTTTTTCAGGTGCATTAGCATATTCATCATCAATAGTTGATCGAGGTACTGCATCACCATCATTGAAAATAGACAAAAGCCTTGTTATAGCAAAAACATAGCACGTACAACTAAAACTCAATATGAATTCAGCTAGCCAACATTTCAACAGACCACTGTGTTCTACTTGTACGTGCATAGTCTACAATTCCCATCAGTGAATTATTGACAAAAGATTAAACAGAGAGAGAGATGTTGTCATAGAAAAGGCATGATGAAGATACAAGCATTAAAGAGAGTTGTAAAGATTTACAGCATCCAATAATTTCTAGTTTATCAAGGGTTTCATATCCTTCCATTATCTTGTTTAAACGTTTACCCTCTTTGCTTCTCTCTTCCTTGTCACATTCCATAAGATTTAACCCACCAAGAGAATAGATATGAGAGAGAGTTTGAGATTCTGTTATCTGTTCTATCGTGCTTCCAATATTGAGATAATGGTTATGCAACTTACAAGATTAAAAAGCTTCTACTCTATTGGACAATGATGGAGCAATCTTAGATATGAGATGAGAACTTAAGATTATGTTATTTGTAAATGTAACTTAAGGCTCACATCAAATTGAAAACCTCCTACCTTTTCGACTCACTGGGATCCATCTTTCTATCCCCCAAGGAAATAGTTATGGTGTTTTCTCTCCTTCTCTTGTCAAGTCACTGTAGATTAAATATGATCAAGCAATTTATATTAGTTCATAACTTCATGTGATTCCTACTTAACTCAAGAGAAGTACTCCGAACTGTATATATACAGTGTTATATTTTTGCTCTTTGGACATTTGCCTCCTGATTATGAATACCCACTATCTAAACTTCTACACTGATCAGTAGTCTTGTCTCTTAACAAACATATATGTAGAATGATATGCACAGATGCACTCACAGACGCACATATATAACGATTACTTCTCATATATCATTACATAGGCCAGATTGTGCTTTTCTCACATGTTCCTGTGCTGAAGAACTTCGTAGAACACCTTAAGGCGTAAAAATTTTAATGTTTGTGTTGTATGGCTTCACTCTCTGCTATGGTTTAACTTGAACTACCCCATGTTCACATACTCCCAAAAATGGATAGAGTACTTGAAAGGTGTAAGTTTCACAGGAACACCAAAACTAACATTCCTCTCTCATCAACTTACCAATTTGTTAACTCTGAATTCGACGAAATACAGCTGAATTCGACGAAATACAGCTGAATATGACGAAATACAGCTCAATTCGATGAAATACAGCTCAATTCGAAGAAATACAGCTCAATTCGACGATATACAGCTCAATTTGATAAAATACAGCTCAACTTGAATCATAATAATCAAGTAAATTCTCTAAATTTAGAAATTATATACATACCAGCAGTAATTTCATCTTCAAGGTCAATTTCTTTTCGGAGAGCAGCTTCTTCGTTCCTGAGCTCAGTTGGAATCGGTTTTCCCTCTGAAAAATTACCCAAAATCATCAAAAAAAAACAAAAAAAGCAAATAATTTAACAAATGAAAACTGACCTTCTAAAGCTTCTCTGATTTTGCGTTTCTTCTCATATAGCAAACGCTCCTTCCCTTCTAAGCTTTTCCTGTATAGGTACTCTCTTCGCAATCGAATGTTCCTTCTATGCATGGTGGCTTCACAAACGTCGTCGTTTTCAAGGTGTTTTCTGGTTTTAGGGTTTAAGAGAATTTTGGGGAAGAAGAAGAAAGAGAGGGTTTTGTGAGAAGAAAACAATAAAATGGGCTTTTATAAATGGGCCTCACTTTTACTATGATATATTAGTTTTTTAAAGAACTTTCACATATAGCCACTAAAAATAGTCTAATTATCCTCCATAGTTATAGTTTGATAATTATAATTTGTAGCTACTTGTCATAGAGAGTAGAGAGGCGAGCAATACTGGTAGAGAAGAGAGAAGCGAGTGAGAGAGGGCAAAGAGTGGGAGAGAGGTGAATCGTATATGTATATCGGTTAGATAATTGTATATTATATATATGTATTTGTATAAGTGCCAAGAGAGATTCAGAGAGAGGCAAGCGCGATTGGGAGAGGGAGGAGAGAGGCGAGCGACATTGGGAGATATCCAAGCGAGAGAGGGCACAGAGGGGAAGAGATGTGAGTTGTATATGTATATCGATTAGATAATTGTATATTATACTTATGTATTTGTATATCCTGACAAATTATACATATTCAAATGTTGCTAATTATATAAACTTGAAGTCAACCCACATAATTAATGTATAATGTTAGTCGTGAGTGGTAATTATAGCAAACTATAGCTAAAATAAGTAATTAAGTAGCATAAGTTTGTTTATAAACCGCGTAATTTTCCCTTAATTTTTACCCATCGGGGTAATTACTTTTTTTGCGGAGTATAAGTTTATATACTCATATCATAATATTTTATCAATCTTTGTCCCGCACCTTTAAAAGACATATGAATCGATATATATATGTTCAATTTATAGGGATAGATTGTGCGATTAAATAAGGAAAAACTACATAATTAGACATACTTCAATACCCTATATTTTATTATTAAATATACTTTCAAAACATTATATATCTTACAACTAATTAAGAGCTCTCTATCATATATTGAGGAAGAAACACTTAAATATATTTACTTCTTGCAACTAGATACAGTAGGGAAAGACGCGACAAAGATGGGGAGGGATGCGAGTGAAATTCGATATGTATATCATACATGTGAATCACACTATATACACATTAAATACATGTATTTTTATGTACTTGGAATACCATATACACAGGAAAGTGACGAGCGTGATTTATTATGTATTCCTACACAATCCACTTGTATCTAATGAATCTACAACAAATCACACCTAATTTTGACCCTCGTTTATCACGAGATACATGTATCTGGACATATCTGGATGCACCAAATCCGATAAGATACATAGTATTGTAAACTAGATTGTATTTAAGTAATTAATTCATAAAAAAGAAATTTATGTAATTTTCCCATTAAATAACTTGGTTGATGAACCTTACTTTGGATCGGGCTTCTCTATATATAAGTTGGGCCAAGGTATTGGGCTTATTCTATTTGTAATGTGTAATAGGCCCGAAAGGAGTGTGCACAAATAGCCACTTAGAGAACAATTATTTAAATAAAATTCAAAAAATGACAAATCATTTAAATTTTAGCCACTACAATATCAATTCAAACCTAAGGGATTAAATACATAAGCTTAAATATTATTAATCTTTTTCTACTAATATTTTCCGTTCTCTTTTTATGTTGTGGACAAAATTTATATATGTAACAATTAAATACATAAACTTAAATATCTCTCTTATAATTTAATTTAAGTTAATTTTAAAAAGATTGAAACGTGACAAAATATCAGATGAAAATACACTATATTAAAAGTGGTGTTAATAATGTATACTAGAAAAGGACAGGAGTAACTCATTGAGTGAAGTTTATTGAGGAATTTAAGATATAACAATGAAGATTTTTAAAAAGTTATTAAAGTTATAAAGGTGATTAAATTCATAAATAAATAAAAAAACTCATTAACTAAAAAAGAAACCCAAAGTGCATATAGATTTAGCAATAATGATTGTGTTTAAAATATTCCATAAAGGCTTCACATAGAAGTTTCAAAACCCAATAATTCATCATCTTTTAGAGAAATTAAAAAATTTAAAAAGAGGATTTGCTTGATTTCCAAATTAATTGGGATCCACTAACCATGTATTAGCAATTTTATATTTAGACAAATATTTAATAATATTTTTCCTTTTTTATATTCCATTTGGAATTGGTACAAAACAAGATTAATTAATGAATTAAATAAATCAAAAGATTCATATAATTGCAAAAGTTCAATCAAACATAAAGGCAACAAGAAATTTATAATCTAATTGCTTATCATGAATATTTCCTAACAAATTATTTCCAAAACTAATGCACCTCAAATATTGTTGGGAAAATTGTATATAATGGCAAACTAATAAATTAAATTAGTTATTATAATCATCTTTGATTTAATTGTGTCCCGTAACAAAGTGTTTGTCAGTCACCTCTCTCCCTCAAACTCTCGGTCGCCACTCTCCTCTCTTGCTCCATCTCTCGCTCGCTTCCTCTCACTTTTATACAAACGCAAGTGTATAAAATCTGTTTTTTATTTATAAAGCGTGAGGAAAATGTATAAATACATACATTTTTGTTCCCCTCTCTCCCCTCTCCCAGATCTCGCTCGCCCCTCTCCCTAATCTCGCTCGCCGCCCTTTCCTCTCTCGCTTATACAAACAGAAACGAAATGTATAAATTGTGTTTCTGTTTGTATAAAGCGAGAGAAAATTGTATATGCACATGCAAATACATATATTTTCGTCCTATACACTTATAATTATACGATAAAAATACTAATCTGCCCAGTTTCTTTTGTTGTTCTCTCTTTCTCGTTTTATATAAATTCAAATTGTATATAATTTCTCTCTTTCTCGTTTTATACAATTCAATTCAATTATGTATTCCCTGCCCAAGTCTCTTTTGCCTTAATCTTTCTCATTTTTTATAGAAATTATATAATCGTTTTATACACTTATAGTTATACAATTTGTTTTATACACTTCGTTTTATACAATTTTTTGCCCAAGTCTCTTTCTCTTTCTCGTTTTATACAATTCGCTTCAATTGTATATGTATAGTGAATTATACATTTATATGTTTGTAACGGAGTGCAATTATGCGAACTTTGCTATAACATACAAATATGAATTTTATGTTTACTATATGTGAAAGTTGCCCAATATCCGATACAACTCAACAAATAATAAAATTAGAGTAACGATGAAGGTGATTCAAAAATGATCTAGATTTAAACTTTAGCATATATCCTTTTTCTTATAATAAAAGTTGTTTTTCATATATATATATATATATATATATATATATATATATATATATATATATATATATATATATATATATATATATATATTATCCTTTCGAATTTAAATTAAAATATACGAATGATTTTGTCCTTGAATTCACATAGTAGTCGAACCAATTAGCCAAACAAATAAAAATTAGGAAAGATAAATTTTGTTTATTTAAATAGTATAGATAATTTTATTTAGTAATAAATTATTATAAACTCTTGTTAGCTACAAATAATTTAACTATAAAAGTTGTTGCTAAATTTTGTGTTTAACAATGAATAAATGTACATGACTTTTTTTTTTTAAAAAAAAAGTTATCTGAGTGTTCATATTAAATCAATGTAATTTTCATTTTTACATGATTTAATAAAGTAAAATTAACTATAAATTTAAATACATGATATGTATGTATTGACTTAATATAAATATTCGATGCAAATAAATTGTACCCTTTTCTTTTTCCATCTGATACTCAATATCTACATTGAAGCTTGATTATTTTAAATTTACGCTGTATAAAATTCATTTGAGAAAAATTCTCCTTACTAAAAAAAAATTTACACCTAAAACTCAAACTCGAAAACTTACTCAATTGAAAAAGTTTATACAATTATGCTTACCATGTGTCCCACGTGCTTCCATTTTCACCACACAATTAATTTTTTAAAATATAATTAAGGAAGAAAGTCTTACCATCTTATTTTTTTTTTTATTTTTTTAGTCTATTTATTTTATAAATACTTCTTTTTATTTTCAACAATTCGGTTAAACCATTTTTGAATTTCAACATATTATATTTAAAACTATAAAATTAGAATATATTTTATATATTTTTAATTTAAGATTATACGATTTAATTATATAATTTAATTATATTACTTAATATATAATGGATAAAAGGTCAGGTTGTTAAAAGACACCAATAAAAGGTGCTTTAGATGAAAGTTCATTTTTGAGATAAGAAAAGGTTAAAAAAGTTAATAACTTTTAGGTGTTTATTAAAAGGGCTGTCCACTTTCTACATTAATACTTTTTAGAGTTTTATTCATTAATTAGTTCTTATTTATGTTTGGTGGAGGATCTTCTTTACTTCCTTGGTTAGTTTTCTCTTTTATACTTTTGAGGAAAAAATGTTAAAAGATTCCAAACACTAGCTACCACATGTCAATAAAACTAATGTATACGATATTTTTATTTTCACGGTTCAAATTCATAACACATATATTCTGTTTTAAATTTTCATATATTTTTTTTTATGAATTTGTTTGTTAAGCTATATTGTTATCGAAATCCAAAGTGCAGTGTGTATTATGTCATTTATGTTATTGTCTTATAAAGTTCTTCACTTTCCTTTATAAGATCTGTCTAAGATATCGCATTCATCCCTTCTTTAGAAGCTTAGAAATGAATAGAACCGTCAATATGGGCTACGCCTGTTAGGCCGGCCTGACCTAATCGGGATTTAATAGTGTTGGACTACGATTTTTGGAGTTCATTTGAGAAAATGATTTTTTAGCCCGGCCTGAATAAGGTGGTTGATTTGAGGGGTTTGATAAATATCGGTAGGGCCGGCCCGTGGGCCAATAAAAATAATTAAAAAAATAATAATATAATATTAAAATTTAAAATTAAAGAGAGTCCAAACTCAAAACAATTAGGTTAATATTTCTATTTAGATTTTTGTACTTTTACTTGAAAAAAAACTTAATAAATATTATAAAGATAATTTTATTTGTGGATTTAATTAAAAAGTAGTAATATTAACTTCATATAATATTGTTTTGTCGATATTTATGATAATATTTTTAAATTATAATTTATAATTTAATTTAATAATTCAATATAATTTTTTAAAAAGTGGGTTGGTCCGATAAGCCTATAGCCTACGTGTGGGTTGGGCCAACCGTTTTTTGGCCACACCCAAAATGGGTCAGCCTGTCCTGGCCCGTAAAATGCCGAAGCCTATATGGGTTAGCCCGAATGGGATGGACTAACCCATATTGACAGCTCTAGAATTGCTAAAGTTTATATATACATTGAGATATTAACATAAATATAAATGTATTGCTAGTGTGAATTTAAATTCAAACGTCTTAATATTATATACATATATTTCTTTAATTTTTTATTCAAAAGATTTGATTCTTGTTGAAACTCTAGAGCTTTTCAAAAGTTTGGACAATTTCCACTCTTATTATATTACACATAAGTTTAGTTTTCAATTTAATTATTTAAAGTGATAAAGATATAATCACTTTTAATTATTCTAAAGTTAAATTAAAGAACATCATTAAGGTTTAATTAAAAGAAAGAGATTCTTATCAATGTTCTTCATATCATTTTACTTTTTTTTTTCTCTTCAACTTTTTCATTATAAGATCAACTTGTTATTTTATTCTAATCATATAAATTTAAGATTTATTGTTCTAATTTTTTGGAATAACCCATTTTTATTCTTCTAAAAGTTTTTACATTATGCTTTTTGAAGATAAGAATGTTAGGTTTGACAAAAATTTAAGTGAAAAAATATATCTTCTCCAAAAACATATATAACATGAAAAGTAGTGCTTATTTTTTTTTTTCACCCAATGTTTGATATCCACGTTAAAATTTAATTAATTCAGATACATATTCTGCAGGGCTCATTTTATTTTATTTTTTTATCAAGGGACAATGCTTCCAACAATTTTTTTATGATTTTCTTATTATAAAAAAATTAATAATTTTTATACAATAAAATAAAAGTTGAATTATTATTATTAATTAAATTAACTATATTTTTCTAAAACATTTTTTAAAAGTCTTTTCCCTATTAAGGATTCATGTAAAGAGAAAGGAGTAGAAACCAACTTTATTATAACACAATTTTTCTCTCTATGACATTTGTTGATTTTACAGACCAAAAGCAAAAGTTATTATTTTCACCTTTGCCCTTTTCCTTTTTATTTGTTCAAAATTTCATGTTTTTTTTCTTTAACTTTTTTTTGTGGATTTTCTTACTTAATAGGAGTCTAAATAAGAAAGCTAGGACACAATAATTA
Organism: Solanum peruvianum; assembly: GCA_027705065.1. NCBI lineage: Eukaryota > Viridiplantae > Streptophyta > Magnoliopsida > Solanales > Solanaceae > Solanum > Solanum peruvianum. The sequence continues at coordinate 3,252,399 of JAKWJD010001755.1, forward strand.
TGTTCTTGTAAGATTCTAAATGTAGTCCTTTATCTTTATAGGTTTTAGCAACTTTATTTGGGATTAAACAAGGCTTTTCTTGCAATAAAGAAATATTTAGGTCTTCTTTTAATATATTTTTTTAAAAAAAACCCTTTTAATATATATGTATAACGATGAACACACACAAAGTGAGGTGTAAATTGATGACACAATGGAAAGATAAATAGTTATAATAGAGACGTGAAAAGAAGAAATATCCTTCACATGAAGCAGACATGCTGAAACAAGCCTTTTCTAATATAAGAGAAATATATATATATACACTATAACTTTAAGTATTTTATTTAATTCTTAATCGACATGATTTTTTTTATAACTCCACAAATACCATAGTATACTAGATATCTAAATAGTGAAAAGATAGAAAGAAAAATGAACAAGGATAAAGGAAAAAAATTTCATCACATAATCATGATACATAAGGTGTTTAATTTATTATCCTTACATTTCTTGATTTCTAAACATAATACATTTATCAACACTTTCAATAAGTCTAATATCATCAACACTAATTTCATGATCACCATGGTCAATTGAGATGTTTAAATCCAATGAAACACAATTAGGACTAATACTTTTCATTTCCTCATTGTCTAATCCATCACCAATAGGAGACACACCTCTTGATGACCTAGAACTAATAAAGCTCTCATGATCACAACTTAAAATGATAATTGCATCACTTAAACTCACCTCTTCACCACTTGAATTTGTAATTTTACCTCTTTCAATTGCCTTCTTGATCCCCCTTTGAGAACAATAGTCCATTTGTTCTACATCCTCTATGAAGAAAACGCGATGTGGATTTGAACATAATGCTTGTATGAATCTCTCAATGTAGCTACAACTTTGTTCATCTCGTGATCTTTTGTAATAATCTAACTTCATGGAAGAAAAACTACTCAAAGCAATCGAGATGAATCTTGAGTAAGAACCAAACACAACCCTAGCCAATTCCCTAGCAATTTTTTCTTTTGCTTGAACATCATGACCTTGGAAAAATAACCAAGTTTCTTCTTTGGCTTCACCATTTGATCTTTTTATCATTCTTGACCTACATTCCAATATTGTCCTTGACATTTCTTTGATAGCCTCTTTTTGCCATGACACTTTCTCCTCTAATGCATTGGAAAGAATGTTCAAGTTTTCCAAATTGAACTCCTTAAACATTGATATGTTGTATTCCATCTCCATGATTTGATCAATTGAGGAAGTGTAATTTGAATAAAACGCGTTCCTAGGGTTGTTACTAGGGTTGTTACTATCACTATGCTCAGGAATGTAGATTCTCAAACTTGGTTCGCGTATAGTAGTATCATTTCCTCCTCTCCATGTTTGTTCTTCTTGATCAAGAAATGGTGAGTTGATTATTGAAGAAGGTGATGTTGAAGTAGGAAAGGTTAAACTTCTTTCAAATGTCTTGGTTTTTTTATGAGATGAGTTGCATATTGAATTCCACTTCTTCCAAAGTTGTTCAACTAACACACCCTTTTGAACAAAAAACAAAAATATCAAGTCAAGTTTACAATATGGGGTTTGGTTGGGGTAGGGGGGGGGGGATGAGATAAATCAAGATTTGAATTTAGTTAAGTAAATTAACCTTATTTTGATCATGATGAGTACTATTAAGTCTTTGCCTCTCCTCTTTAAGCCATGAAGGTAAACTTGATGTGGTCAATGTTGAAGATTCAATGTTAGAAACATTGTTTTGTTGTAATCTTAATGCTTCTACTTTGAACTTAGAAGAACAATCACCACAACAAGTCAATTTTTTCTCTTGATCATCATCATCCACACTATCAAGAATCATCTCACTTTCACTTGCCTTGCTTCTAAGTTCAAGTTGTGTATCACTATATACAAAAACATTTAAAAATTTAATATATTAGACAAAAAACAATAGTCACTATTGAAAAACTAGAATTAGATATGAAATTCATTGCTGATCTGTCGCTAAATAAAATTAGTGATGAATATTTGTTGATGATAGAAATTGTTTGTCACTAATTATTTTCATCTATAGTAACTACACCATGTAAAAACTTTTTTTTTTTTTTAAACTTTACTTTCTCATATATTTAGGGAAATAAAGAGATAAACCGACCATAATGAAAGTGGAGGAAAAAGATAAAAAGGAAAAAGTGAATGGTCAAACAACAAATTACCTAGAATGAGAAGAAGAAGAAGAAGAATAAAGGTAAAAGAAGGATTAAGGAGTAATACTTTTGAGAAAAATTAATATAAATATTAAAGGGTAATTAATACTTTTTTCTAGTTTCTACTTACTTTAGATTAAAAATAAAATAAAATCAAACAATCAAATTAAAAAATAATTCACCAAATAACAATCAAATTCAAGAAAAATAAGAATAAAGAAACATTGAACTCATTTTAAATATAGTAGTAATACAACACTAATAGTCTAAAGAATTTGTACATTGTGATGTCAATTTAATATGCATTATAAAAATTTTTTATATCTAATTCTATTTATTAACAATACATTATAAAAAAGTCTTATTAACCACATACATTTTTTTCATTAACGAATTTCATAATTGATTTCAGAATTTTATAATTTCAAAAATATTTGTATATCATATAAACAAACTTAACTCGAAAATCTATATATCGACAGTGCATAAAACTTAAACGGTTTTTATCTTACCTCTCAGAGTTGAGACTGAGGCCCAAACTTCCGGTAGGAACAGTAATAGGATGTAGGCCCCAAATGGATTCCAATGAATTATGACCACTTCTACATCTCATGTAAGTTTGAAATGTTGCAATTCCCACAAGCCAAAATTTTCCATTTTCACCAATAATACTACAAATCAATCTCCCAAGTTCCATGATTATATGTTCCACAGGACAATAATAGCCAAAATTATTATTATTATTATTAGCTCTATAATCAATAATCCACTTAAGGTCTCCCAAATATAAAATAACCCCTTTGGTTACTAGACTTTTCACAAGACAAGTCAACTCTCCAATTCTTTGATCAACTTCAACTCTTGTGATATTAGCAAAAGTTGAAAGAGGAACACTTATGAGTTTAATTTCCTTCAAAGATTGATCAATAGTAAAACAATTGTCAACTTTATCCATCACTCCTTTAATAACACCTTCTAAGTTACCAATATATTCACCAACTATCACTATACTTTTTCTCCTTTTGTTCATTAGACTTTCCACTACACTCATCACATCCTCATCTTTAACATGTAGAAAAGATTTAGGAGTACTACTACTTACTTTATTGCAACTTGCTTTTACTACATGGTTGTTGTTTTCTTTGAAGTTACTTGAAGGAGAAGTAGTGTTACACATGATTTCAACATTGGTTTTGACTTGAGTACTTGAAAAGCCAGCTTCTCTCATGACCCTACTCACACTAGGATCATCCAAGATAGAAATGATGAGTTGTTCAAGATCTATCTTCACACCTAAAATAGGTTGTTGTTGTTGTTGTTGTTGATGGTTTTCTATTATTGACCCTCTCCTTTGATGAGCTTGAGCACGCTTGAAGGCGGCTACAAGCGCGTTTGAGATAGATGGATGTTGACTCTGACTCTGACTCTGACTCTGATTCTGATACTGATAGGGATGAACTAGTAGCATGGGGCTACTAGACGAAGATGATGAAGTAGGAAGACGATTAAGGGCCACGTTGAAGCAAAGCTCAAGGGCTTTACAACGGAGTGGATGAGATTGAGTTTGAGTCTGAGACTGAAGGCAAGCTGATCTAAGCAACCCAGAGGAAGAACCAAGTAAGGTGTTTGCTACATGGAGAGGTGTTACTTGTGCATGGCCACGACGTTTAGCTAGAACAACAGCTTGTTTTACTATACTTGCTGCCTCTGATGTTAGAGCTTGTTGTACTGTGCATCCACCACTCCTCATCTTCAATGATCAAGAAATTAAGAAGTGAAAGTTTGTCAAAGAGCTAGGGTTAGTTAAGCTAAGGTGAAAGTCTAGGCTTCATGATCATCATGAGTACTAGAGAATTAAAAGTACTTTCATATACATATATAAATTGCTTGAGTTATAATTGAATAAAGAGTAAACCCTAATTAAGCCTTTTGGTATATGTTTGTTTGTAATATAGAGTAAGATTGTATTATATGGAATGACAAGTGTGAAAAAACATAAGGTTGAGAGTGGTGATATGATGGGGACATTTGCAAGTTTTTTTTTAAAAAAATATATGTATATAAAAAGTATATATTTAATTTTATTTTATTTTGTATTTTGAAGTACTTGAGGGCTTGTTCTTTACTTGTAGATGAGGTAAAAAAATTTGGTTTTTGAGTCCAAAAGTGATTTGTAGTGGAAAGTGGAATGCATGTGCTGACAAGGAGGAAGAATTGCACTATTACCAAAGGCAACTCAACTTTAGTTTATTGATCTCTTTTGTTATATACACATATTGTACCTTATTTAAAGGAAGACTTAGCTAATTTATTCTTTCGGTTATTTAGTTTATCAATATATAATATGAGAGAAATATTAAAAATATCTTTAAATTTAATATAATTAATTATAAGTATTGTTTTCGAAATTATTAACAGACTTAAAAACATTCATGTATTCAACTAACTAAACTTTGATACACTTTTGATTCACCATATGACTTAATAATAAATCGAGAGAATTGTTGAAAATACCCAGCGATAATTTAGGGGTGTAGTTCACTCATGTTGTAAAATCAAGAGTGTATATAAATTTAGTTATTCAAGCATTGTTTGTAGCTCATGTATGAAACTAATAATTTGTGCTTAGCTAATTTAGAAATATTTTCAATAATATATATATATATATATAAACTAAATGTTCGAAGAGCTTTATATGTAAACATCATGAATTTGGACGAACTCGAAAGCTTTTACTTTTAAAATTTGTATTTATATTAGAAAATTAAATAAAAATATGTATAAATATTTAATCGCGAACCAATGAGACAATAACGAGCTTGTGGGCCAAATTTACTTTTTATTGGCCCATGCCATGTTAGATTTGTGGTATCATTTTTCAGTGTGATATATTATATTATTATATATTATTTATATATCATATAAAGAAGAGCAACTCCACTCCCTATCTACTTTATAAATCTTTGAAAAATCCAATAGAAAAAAAACATTTGTAATATTAAATTATTAAAGAATCATAGAAAATGCTAACTTGTGTTGTACACAATTAACTAGAGATCTCACTCACTTTTAATTCCTCTCAATCATCTTATATATGATTTTTAGTACTGGCAAAATAATATGTTGGGAACTGCTCCAAGGGTATGTTTGATACGAAAGAAGATGTTTTTGTGATGTTTGATAAATAAAATAATGGATATTATTAATAAAATATTTATGTATGATTCAGATAAATACTATAAAGATGAAATAAGGAGTGAGTGGCAAGGATAGAAGCTATGAGCGATGGGTGGGGGTAGTGGGGGCGGGGTGTCGGGAAGGGGGGATAGGGTGTGTGCTTGTGGGGGTGGGGGGGGCAAGCATAGGCGAATCCATATCTCGAAATGGGTGATCTATCAACTTCGAAAAAATCATGTGAAAATATATATATTATATATGTATATCTATCTTGAGAAACCAACAAAATTTAGTATATAATTAACAATAGACCGACGAGGAGTATATGAGTGTCCTTGTGTTGTTGACACAAGTTGAAATTACTAGTGAAACGAGGGTCCAAATCTGACTAAAATCCTTTTTTTTTTTTCATTTTAAGTCTAGCTTAGAGATCAGATTTGCGACAAGTCGGGGTTTTGATGGTGTGGATGAAAACACCACTCATAAAATTAATTTTCTCTATTTCTTGCTAGTGAAGAAGTAAAGGAATATAAAATTTGTTAGATATATGGCTTATGGATATAGGGGTAAAGTCTAAGATTTACTATATATACATATAGACTTAAGTTTTATGATGTTTAGTACGACTTCTGTCTACTTTTAATTGTTATAGTTTTTTTTAATTAAATAAAATTATTGAAATTTTGACTGATATTTTATAATGTATTTTTTTCATCATATTGATATGCAAAAAATTACAATTTATAGTATATTTTATATAGTTTAAGAATATTTAAATTTTTTGTTTAAAATACCAATTAAATATAATTTTATTAAACTATAAAAGTTAATTAAATTAACTTTCAAAAATTACAACTAACAAACAAAGTGGTATATTCTTATAAAAATTGTAGTTTTCACTAAAAATATTGGATTCAAAATGTTGTAATGGTGCATTCATCTCAATATGATTGAAATAAAAAGTAGAAGAAAACAAAAACTTTGCTAGATATAGTAAATGGTCCATAATATAAAAATGAGTGAATATAATTTATCTTCTTTCAAGAAGAACCATAGCATGCTAGTCAATAAAGTTTATCTCCCACATCTTTGTTTTGCCTTAAAAGACATCACAAGATTGTTTTGATTGAAAGTAAGAGAGAGACCAACATTAATTCGGGTCGTGGTGACAATGATACTGTTCTATCTTTAATTAAATAATTTGATTTAAGCTCTATACATGAAGAAAATATTCTAATTGAAAGCGTTATTTTCGAATGAATCTTCCAATACATAATTTAAATTTAATCGTAACCCTACGAACTACGATAGACTCTGAACATCGAATAAAAAATAATTTTAAAAAAAAAGTAAAAAGGGAGCATTCTTTAGAAGCCATGAAAAGTAGTGTTTCAATCCTCCCCCACCCCACCCCACCCCACCCCCACCCCACCCCAAACCCCCACCCCAACCAAAAGTAAATAAATTAGCATACACAAACAAATATCACCCATACAAAAGGTTTCTAACCCCCCACCCCAAGCTCACAATTGTTTAAAAGTTGTTTTAAAAGCTCACCTTAATTGTATATTACAAGCTATAATTAGGTGGACCACTATGAAGTGTGTGAGCATATATATAAGGCAAAGATTAAGTTAATCTAGTATTTGGAGACCCCATTGGATATTCTTTTTCCTAATAAGACTATTTTGATCACTAAAAGAAGGTATAATAATGGATTTTTAACGATCGAATTTCACTTTAATTATAAATTTTTATCATCAAAATTTTCAACCATTAATTTTTTTAGCATTGATTAACTAATATGACGCGATTAGGATAATCTCAATTCTCTCGAAGATCGACAATCAGTTTGAACTTTTAATATAGCAAAACTTGCCTTTTAATGAAATTACTAAGTTTTCACAAAAATAATCAACAAGGTAAAAAATAAGATAACTAATCAAATCACATGTGTGAAGATTCAATATTGATTTAATCTTTTTTATATTGTCAAATATAATATAAATGTATCAACTAATATTTGTTATGGCAATCAAGTTTTCAATATCATCATTCATGAGCTAATCACTTTTTTTTTTTTTTTATAATGCCTTTAGCTTTCTAATTAATAACTTTAATTTTAGATCTTTCAACATCAAATCCTAAGTTTTTTCAGTAATGATTTATTTTTTTATTCCAAAAAGTTATAGAGGAGTCAAGTTGTCATAGAAGTAACTTGTTTGTTCTTTCTAAATAATTAAATTATTTTTCTTTTTGGTTAAAGTAATTAAAGCATAATTCTATGTAATAAAGCACTATTAAAAGCAAAATATTGTATTATCTACTCAAAAGAGCTACTCGTTTATATGCTTTTGAATTCCTTTTAAATAAATTATTTATCAAATATTTTGTTTTATTAAGTTATTCATGTTAATTATATTTGGAAAATTCAAATATGATTATTAGTATTTCTATATTAATTAAGCATATATTTTAAAATTGCTAAAATTAATAAGCAAAAGTGAGAATTTATTATTTGTATTGACTAGGTACAAAATTTAAGGGAAAAAAAAAACAAAACTTTTAAAATTTGTAATTTGTGCAACTTTATATAAATATCACATTAAAAACAAGAGTAAATTTCATATTTAAATTAAATTATATTTATTTAATATTTTAAAAAATAATTAAATATTAAAAATATATATAAAAATTATTGTAATTTTTTTGAAAAGTTACTCTAATTTTGACATGACAACCTTCTTATAAAATATTAAAAGTTGATGGATTACGTACTATACACACATAGCTTTTCCAAAAAAGTATTGATTATTTTTAGGCCATTATTTTGTAATGACCAAATTTTATGTTTCAATGCACTTTGTCCAAAGAATATAATATCATGAGAAAATAAATGGCAAACATTTGCTTTATTATTATAATTTAAAAATTCCTCAATCATCTCTAGGGAATGTTCCCTAGCCCTTGCTAATTTTCTAATGCCTTTTTGCCCTCTTATGAATTGATATCGTAACAATAATAATATATTCAGTATAATTTTTAAATTTATATAACCTTACTTTTGTTTAAACAATAATAATATATTCAGTATAATTTTTAAGGGTAGGTGGAGCCTTTTGTGGAACTCAAGGGAATGTTGTGATTCACTCTTTCCTAGGATTGTGCTTCTTGTATGATGGAATATTACTTTGCTTTGAGAAAAATGAGACTCAATTTAAATACAATAATAGATTAGGAAAATTACGTAAAATGATAAATATTTAGAGTATATTATGTAATATAATTATAGTTTTGATTATTTTTAATACTTTCATAAAACTTTATATTTGATTTCCTAATGATATATAAATTTAATATTTGAATAATTCGATCCCTAATTGTATGAATTCGAAATGTATATAGCTCGATTCTTGATTGTATAAATTCAAAATTTGTATATGCTTACCTTAGATATTTGTATACGATTTATAAAAAGATCATAATAAATGACCTTGTTTATATATTGACATTCAAAATATACAAACGGAAGTTCTGAAAAAATCCCTAAATGTATAATACAAAATTTGTATATCTTTACCATGTTTAGATATTCACAAATGAAATTTACAAACTCCAGCATCCATTTATATATATATTTGCAGGCGAAATATACAAACAGACAGGTGAAATATACAAATCGCAAATCGCCATAGGAAACAAAACTATAGCTATAGTCCGAAACTATCAAAACTATAGCTATATCGCCTTATTATGTCTATTACCTTTGTTATTTTTAAATTTTTCTCTAATATATTTGGTATAATTTTACATGTGGAATTAAGAAAAGATAAGATGTATGCAGATCTTACTTCAATATTTTAAATCAAAGATATTTTTTTTTTGACAGATCAAATGATAGATCCTCAACTCAAAAAAAATATTCGGACTTTTTCCGCAACGATAATTACTTGTTATTCAGATTACTTCATCCAGGCTCGAGTTTAGACTTATTGGTAAGGAATGCCCAGATTCATCATAGTACGAATAGCTGGGCCTTGTTGGGCTTAGTCTCATTGGAGTTTTCAAATGCTGGCCCAAATATGAGTTCTAGGCCCAATAAGATGACCTTATAGAAGAACTTCTAAGCCAGTTAAGTCCCTTAGATGGGTTTAGGAGCCCAAATAGAAGACTAAAGTAGGGGAATTTATACGGAAATTTCACATAAATTCCACTAGTTTAAGAGTTAATTATTTAGATATGCTTTAGTTTTCAATATTACAATTCTTATCAGATTTTGGTGGCGTCAGATACATTCATGTATGTCTTAAGCACGTGTATCTCGGGATATACATGATCAAAATTAGGTGTACTTTTTATACATTGTATCCTATTGGATTCGAATATATATGGGTACATAACAAATCTCGCTCGCCACTCTCCTGTGTATATGGTATCCGAGGTACATGTGAAACATACAAATACATGTATCTAGCATGTATCTGTGATCCGCACGTATCTGAGATACATCACAAATCTCGCTCGCACCCTTTCTATCGCTCTTCTCTCTCCCTGTTTTAGTGCATCTATAGCAAAAATGCATGTATGTAGATGTATCTTTCTTGATATATGACCAAAATTCTTTTAATTAGATCTTGATCTTTAGTAAAGTTAATCAAGAAAACCTGAATCAAACCGACTAATGTATAATCATATTGTATATGTTCTTTTTTTCAAATTTATTACAAGCATAAGATTGAATTATAATCACTACCCAATTAATTTTATTATATTCAAAAATAACATTTTTTTTATTCATTTGGAGAGAGAGGGGGGGGGCAGATAATATTAATTTGTGGACTGATATAGACCTTTGTCTATATTAAAGTACAAAGTATCTGATCAATGAGTGTCACTATCAATTTCACTTTTAATTATAGCTTTCAAAATTGAAATAATAATTTCAAGAAATTGTTTTATCTTTATGACCTAATCTTTTTAGTTCATATTAATTCCCAAAAAATAAATACTTATAAGATATTTTGGGTCCCATTTAAAAACACACTATAATACACAATTCTAGTCAAGGAGAAATCTTTGAAATAACAAATTTGATTTTCATATCATTTCATATCTATTACTACTAAAAAAGTTAGACATATGTATGATAATCAAACATATTTTGAGATTATTCATTCAGGATACGATAACTATTTCGAGATTTAATAAAATTTGAAATCTTATCGAGAAGTCGATCTCCGGTTGAACATTCCTTACAAAACCCATTTCATATTCAAGGATCATATATATCCTAAAACGTCTGCTTAGTGACTAATAGTATTTATTATTTCATCACAATCTTTCATTGTCGTCTTCGTGAGAAAGTGAAAATTAAAATTGAATAATTCATATCGGTGTTGCACAATCTACTTTGAGGGTAACACACTATGTACTTCTTACAAAAGATCGTGTCGATTTTCAAATTTAAAACTTAAAATATCTGATTAAAAAGGATTATAGTTATTACTCTATCACAATTTTTTATGATGTCCATATTAAATCCAAACATGTGTCTTCTCTAAACAATATATACTATATGATTAAGATATTTGATTAATTCAATAATCTTTATAGATACTTAAAAGAGTCTTCCAACATCTAGTGAAATAGACAATTATTATTATTTTTTATAGATATTTAGTATCTTTTTAGGATATTAATTAAGGTGCACTTAGGAACACAAGCAATGGTTAAGATTTTTCTTCACAAAATATTATTAGCAATATGTCAATAGATAGGTTATCCAATTTCTAGTTTTTTAATAGTTTAGTATCTTATTAATTATTGATTTCACACTCGATATTCGAATATAATTTTACATTTTATGGTCTGATCAATTCAAATTTTCAAATAAAAAAAGTCTAATACAACAATAATCCAATCACTTGCACTTTTTTGTGTGCAATATTCTCCAAAAGGATTTGTAAAACTTTTTATATGCAATTTTTCTAAAACTTTTTCAACCTTTGATCAATATAAATTTTTTTTCACAAACCTAATATATAATTTTCCTTTCGAACTAAATTTTGTGTGACGCGTCAATAAAAAGAGCAATATCACACCATCTCATCTCGTCAAATCATTGCTTATGATGTCAGTTATTGAACGACTAAGCGATCAGATCAAAATATTCTTAATATGGTGTAATATTGTTCGTAAACTAAATCAACATTTTTTTTTTCTAAATGGACTCACACCAACAAGATTATCCCTATACCTTTGTATTATACGTAGCTTTTTCCATTTTTTTTCAAACTATTTACACACTCTTTAACAAATAATTAATAATATATATAAGAGGTCTACTCAAAAGGATATGGTTCACTTTTTTTAATTATTATTATTGAATTTTGTTGTTATATATCCTTAGTCTATAATGAATAGAATTAATTTATTTTTTTTATACATTAGTACCACTTATTAGTTGGTCACTTTATCTAATAAACAAAAAGAAGAAAAACAAGAGTATAACTAAATTAATACAAAATGGATTTTGAAATATCTACCTTATGAATTTAATTTTACAAAACGTTTCATCCATTAAATAACTTAGAGATTTTCTTTGACAAGAAGAGAATTATTATAAAACCTATTTTCCATATGCTTTTTTTTTTTAATTTTCAAAGTAGTGTTCGATAGATATATGTATTTATATCGTCGCGTATAATATTACGTGTGGTGGGACACTAAAATATTTTTCTTGTTGAGCGAAAATCCAAAGATGATGAATCACCACGTGTATTATAAAAACTTTATAGAAGTCTTTGTCAAAATTACACGAATGGACAATTATGATTTGTGTTTATAAACATTTGGATTTTCTTGTCTAGAGACTAATTTTGACTTAGATCCAATGTGACATAAAATATATATACATGTGTGAAATTTTACGACTTAGATCAGTAATGCTTGTATTAGGTATATGTAATAAGGTTTGTATTTTTAACTTCCGTTACTATTATATATATGGGATTATGATTTATAATTGATATTTCGTTACGGACCTATGAACATTATGAGTTTAAGATAAACATATATTTTTTCTTTTTTGTTTTTGAATTGAAAGTCAACTAATTACAACCTTCATAAATTTAATGAGTCAGATTTTCAAGAAACGTTTCGTAATACTTAATTAAATGGTAGAGTCAGATTTTGATGAATGCTCCTAGATAGATCGATGATTATATTTTCGAGATCAGACAAAATCACTCATATATAATATTACTACTAATACTTAAGAGAAACATTCCATGTGAGAGAGGATATTATTCGAGTGAATCCATAAAATATTGAGACAATCAAGAATTGATTCAGACCAACGATATCTAAATATATTTCGTGTTTGACAACATTTTATGGAGGAATTTTCTTTATTATCCTTACAATAGATCTAATTAAAACATAAAAATTTTGAATTTTTTTTTTTGAAAAAATATTTTTTTATAAATAAAAATAAAAAGTGAATTATCATAGCGTGAATGAAGGAGGAATGGGACTAGTGATTAGTCGGTAAGGCATAATTGTGACATCTCACATCTTACAAACAATACATAGCCAACAGAGTGAAGTGATTTGGTAGAAAGAAAATTAAGGTCCTTTTCTCAATGCAAAAAATAAATAAATAATTTTTACGTGATATATTTAAAATTACGAAATTAGATACGTCTAATATATTTTTAAGTTAAAACTAAAATATTGAGAGTTTTTTTTTTACTTTCATAATCTTTTTTCTGTCAAATCAAAATACGAAAGAAACATCGGAATTGAAAGAATAATTATTTATTACAAGACGTGTAAATTAAAACCAGACAAGTAAAAATAAAGAAAAACTGTTTTTTTAGATGTACATAATTCATATCATATGTATTAGTTTTATCTATATACTTTTAAGTAATTATGTATTTTACCATCGATTAAGAATTTATTTCCATATATTGAGGAATATACATGCTTACTATCAGACGAGAGAGAAACGAGTAAGATGAAGAGGGAAGCGATCGAGATTGTAACGCATCCCAGATACATGCGATACACGTTAGATACATGTTATGATGTAATTCGCATGTATCTGAAATGTCAGATACTTAGTAAAAGGGATGGGTGAGATAGAAGGCAGACGAGCGGGTATAATATGCTTAATTATTTGTTATATATCTCTTATACATCCGAATCTACTTAGACACAATATATTTTGAATAAAATATACCTAATTTTAACTTTATATATTTTAAAATACATGTATCTAAACGTATTTTAAACACACTAAAATTTTATAAAATTCATAATATTATATCATATTTCAAAATAATTAACTTCTAAGCTAATAATTTTTTTAAAAAATTTCCAAAAATAAAAAAAGGGAGATATAAAAAACAATATCAATCAATCAAAGGAAAAAGAAAGAAGAGAAAAAGCACAATGATTGCAAACTCAGTTTGTGATTACATTTGATTTGAAGTTTATAGAGTTTTTGGCTTTAGGTTTAGGTTCACATTTTCCAATTTGATTTAACACATTGCAGCCTTACTTTGTCGGATCAATCTCCTTTCTATTCCACTCGTTCGATATTCGATATCTATATTATAATTATATCGAGTCTATACTAAACAAGATTCATACTTCCTTATATTGTATTATAAGTTGTTAGTTTTTTTATCGTAGAGAGAAGTCTTGGAAAATATTTTTGAACTATTGAAAGTATTAACCACGTCATTCTACTTGATTAGGTAAGCTTAGACACATTCTCGATATGTTAAATGACATAGCAAGTGGTTTAAAACTCTTGTAGAAGTACGACACTCTTGATAAAAAATGAGGAAAATATTGAAAATATTTCTAAATTTAGCGAGAATTTAGGAGTGTATTTTACTAATTTTGCAAGATTGAGAGTTATTTAAGTTCAGTTAGTCAAGTAAAGGGATATATTTTTAAGGTTATAACGGTTTGGAGATGAAATTAATAATTCACGTCACGTTTAAGGGTGTTCTCAATACTTTTCTTTTTTCTTATTATTGTACTATTTTATATTGTTCAAATTATTACTTATTTTCATTTTGTTAAAATAAACAAGTAAATTGTAATTTCTATTTTTGATATACATATTAAATAAAATAAGAGGAATGTTTATTGTTGTTTTATTTCTTAATTATTTTCACCATTGAATTTCTATTTTTATTGGTTTTGATACGAATTATTTGATCTGATAATCTATCAAAAATAAATTTCTTATTTTCACAAGATATAAATAACGTTGCGTACTCACCAACATCCTCAGAAACCACTTGTATATCCACCATATATATATGTTATTGTTATTGTTATTTTATTGTAAGATGCATTTTCATGATTAAATCATTCATCGTAACCCTTTGTGTTATATATAACGTTTTAATTAGCGAATATAATTATTTTTAACGAACAAATATATGCATAACATCTCCTCACTTATGTTATACACATCTCATAATTTGAGCCTACTAAGTTTGAGTAGGCCTTTATTTGTGGCCCAATAGAAATAACGGCCTTGTTTTCTTGAGCCAAATTTTCAAATATAGTTTTCATAATCAAATTATTGATCGATCGATTAAAAATAATTATTATTAGTCTTTATTATATATATAATTGTATAATTAAATAGATGATGATGATACAGTATAAAAATCTCTAATCAATTTTAATGTGTGAACAAATGAAATAAATTAATAAAGTTCTTAAGAGAAATATGTTTAAAGTGTGAAAAGAATTAAATCTTTGATCTTTTGTGTCATGTATTTAACTATTATATTATATGTTTTGAACTGAATATTCAAATGATTTATCACTTGTTTCATTTTATGTGAACATATTAATTAAATGTATAATTATCATTAAAATAAAATAATTAACATGTAAGTTAAATATATTCAAAGGATAAAAAACTATCTTAATCATCATTTATTAAATGAGTGGTGGTGAGGATTTTATATATCTTTCATTTTTTTTGCTTTTGGATTGTGCCATAATTTTAAATAATTTGAGTTATATATATATATATATATATAATATATATATATATATATATATATATATATATATATATATATATATATATATAGCAAAAGGTTATAATAACATTTTTTTAAAAAAAATTCTTATTATATCAAACGTCAAAACTTAGATGAGGACAGACTCATCAACTTCAAGAGAGAATGTGCTTGATGCGAGCGAGGTAGAAGCGAGACTAGAGAACAATATATTAAATAGTTAAATAGTAATATATTATCAACTTTTTTATAAATTTACAAATATTAATGGCCTCTTAAAAAAATATTTCTCTTTTAATTTACACGTGAAACGCATATCAGGTATATCATCAATCAAAAGAATATATAGAAATTATCATACAAATATAAGATTAATATCTTACTTACTATTTAGACAAACAAATTATTATTAGTTAACAAAATAGGTTAAAGACAAGATCATTACATCAATGCATCAAATCAATTTTTGCCTTTCAAAATGCCTAATGAAATATTATACAATATAAAATTGACTATATTCATAAGAAACTATTAACTAATGAAATATTATACAATAAAAAATTGACTATAGTCATAACGAACAGTTAATTAACGAGTATACGTACACCCCATCCTGTATATACAAATTAAAATTGTCCAAAGGGGTATAAATGATTATTTGAAATAACTTTAGATGGGGCAAAAGGACTAAAAAACAGATGTATAAACAGTATAATAACAGTATATTACTTTTTGGAAAACAATATTTAAATAATTGAAGGGACAGAATGTATGTAATAAGTACAAAATAAGTAGTAACATATAATATATTAAATAAACATTTAAAATGAGAAACTAAATCTCTTAAATTATACTGGTTAGCCAGTAACTGAAAACAGTATTAGCACTTCACAAATGAAAACCAAAAAAGTTTCAAACTGTATACACTGTATCCATAAAAGTGGCCGAGTCGATTTGATCAATTGACCTACGTATTAAATAAAAAATATTAGATTTAAAATTTTGTTTTTACTTATTCAATTGAAGTCGTTATATAGAATTTATCTGATATGATTTACTTTTTAAGTGTGTAGCTCCGTTTCTAATCAAAGATAACAATTTCGAGCACTAGATATAAATAAGTCTTTATTAAAAAGAGATTTTTCAAAAATAAATCTTATATTACACAAAATTTAAATTAATTAAATTTTAATATAAATATGAAACACATCCAATTAATTATCTTTTTCAAAGGAAACAAAATTAAATATACCACTCATTTGTTTGACTAAGAATATCCTAAAGTCCACCTTTTTAAAATCCATTTTTACCCTTATAAGTTTAAACTAACAACCTTTTTTTTTTCCTTCTTTCTATTATTATTATTGTTCTTATTATCCTTATAATTTATTAGGTGACGTCTTTTTATTAATTAAAATAAAATCTTTATCCGATTAAAATTATTTTTATCGTACTCATTTATACATGAGATAACTTATTCTGTTACTGAGATATAAAAGTAGAATAAATAGTTTCAAAATTATCTAATACTTTCAATTGAACACTGAATAAAATAATTTAATATTTTATTTTTAAGATTATTCTACTTTATACATTACATTAAACAATTTACAAAGACTCCACAATAAAAAAGTTAAAAGTAATAATGAATTGGGAAGAGGGACTAACAAAAAGTTTAAGAAATTAATAGAATTTCAAAATTAATTTACTCATTAATTTTTTTTTACCTTTTTCAAAAATATTAAATATCTAAATTAAAAAAGTCACTTATTTTAATTTTTATGATATTTTTTATTTTTCGAAAGTCAAACAGTTTAAGTTTGATTGAAAATTCGTGCACAAAATCTCAAATTTTTTAAAGATGAAATTTTATATTTACTAACTATGTTGTATAAGTAACAATAATTGATAAAAAATCAAAAAAAATTAAAAATATATAGAAAATTTAATGTAAAAAAATAAACTCATTTGAATCTCAAAATTTTAAAAGTATCACGTAAAATAAAACTAGGACGGAAGACTATTATCTTTTACTTGATTCGTCAAAAGGAAATAAAATAAAAAGTCAAAAATAAATTCATTTTTTAAAAAAATGGTAAATTAATACTTTGAACATGGGGCCTATAAATACTCTCTATTTTTCTGATCTCTTTCATTCCCAAAATTCTTCTTCTTTGGTTAAACTTCCTTTTAGTCTAATCAAATCATTATTCCCAAATATACACAATATATACAAAAAATATACATCTAGAGAGAAAGAACAAAAATGGAAGAAGAAAGAAGATCAAAGTTTAAGAGAATTTGTGTTTTTTGTGGAAGTAGTTCTGGAAATAAACCTACTTATCAAGAAGCTGCTACTGAATTAGGAAAACAATTGGTAAACAAAAAAAAATCCAATTTTTATTTATTATTATTCATTTTTTGGTTTCAAGAATCATAAAGTTTTGTGCTTTTTTTGGTTTTTATGGATAAAAATATGTTCTTTTTAGTAATGTTAGTTGATATTAGGAACCCCATTTTGAGTTTTTGAGGTTTTGTTCATTTTTTGTTTTTCAAGAATCATAATGTTTTGTGCTTTTTATTGATAAAAATCTGTTCTTTTTAGTAATGTAAGCTGGAAAATGGTTGAGTTTAGAAACCCCATTTTGAGTTTTTGAGTTTTTGTTCATTCTCTGGTTTTCAAGAATCATAAAGTTTTGTACTTTTTATTGATAAAAATCTGTTCTTTTTAGTAATATTAGTTGAAATTAGGAACCCCATTTTGAGTTTTTTGAGTTTTTGTTCATTCTCTGGTTTTCAAGAATCATAAAGTTTTGTACTTTTTATTGATAAAAATCTGTTCTTTTTAGTAATGCTAGTTGAAATTAGGAACCCCATTTTGAGTTTTTTGAGTTTTTGTTCATTCTCTGGTTTTCAAGAATCATAAAGTTTTGTGCTTTTTATGGATAAAAATCTGTTCTTTTTAGTAATGTAAGCTGAAAAATGGTTGAAATCAAGAACCCCATTTTTGAGTTTTGAGTGTCTGTTTATTTTGTATTCCATTTTTTAAATGATTCCAACATGTTTTTTTTTTTTTTGTCATTTTCAAGAAAAAGAAAGTTTTGTGCTTTTCTTGAAAAAGTTCTGTTCTTTTTGGATACTATCATCAAATCATTCAATGTAAGTTGAAAAATGGTTGAAATCAAGAAACCCCATTTTGGAGTTTCCAACATGGGGTTTTTCTATTCTCACATTTCTTTCTTAAAAAACAGAACTTTTTAATGTAGGGTTTTATCTTTTGTTTGGCATGACAGAGAGATTAAAAAAAAATGGTGTTGTTAGCTGTTACATGTCTGTCATTTGAGCAGCCTTCTTGCATGATCTTAGTTTATGGGGTCACTATAAAAAAGATTGGCTTTCATTTGGAGCCAAATATGCCACTTTGATATCATAACCCCCTTTCTCTTTTAGATGTTTTTTTTTGGTGTCATGAAATATGTTTTTGATGTAAAAAGTATGCATGTGGGATTTAAACATATACTAGTTGTAATACTTTTGTGCATATGTTGAGCTAATCTTGATTTTCATGCTTGTTTTCTTGATTGTGTGTGTGTGAATTTTGAGTTAGTATAGTAAATTTTTTCCTTTTGCTCTTTTTGTTATGTTTGATATTTGTATGTATACACTCTATCCTCTTCAGACTTCGCTCTGTACGACTACTTTGGTGTATTGTTGTATATGGTAAAGTTTCCCTTTTTTGCTTGCGTTTTTATTTTCCTCAGACTCCACTTTGTGCGGCTATGTTTGTATATTGTTGTTTATAGTAAAAAAAAAAAAGTTTGAAGTGATGATGGGGTGTAATGTTTCTTGTTTTTTTTTTTTTTTGGTTTTTGTGTTGAAGGTGGAAAAAGGGATTGATTTGGTGTATGGAGGAGGAAGTGTGGGACTAATGGGACTTGTTTCTCAGGCTGTTCATGATGGTGGGCGCCATGTTCTTGGGTAATTAATCCCCTATCCTCTTTTCTATACATAATATACACATAAAATATACTATTTATACACACACTTCTCTCTCTATCTATGTATAGAACACTTTATCTCACTATAACACAAACATAGATAAGACAACACTTACATAGGTAAAAGGTTTTGATGTTGAAGTCTTCAAAGACATCCATCATTTAAACCTCATAATTTTGGTCTATCTTTGATTCTCTGGATGCTTTGTGCACCAGACTAGCTCCTTTTTTTCGTTCTATAGCTAATGGGGTTGGTGAAAAATAACATGTTTTCCTCTTGCTTTATTTTCTTCTCCGTTTTATATGTGATATAGTTTGTTTGGATTGACACAGTATTTATGAAAAAGATCAAGACTTTTAACATCATTTGTGTAGCGATAAAGTTTTACTTATGAGTGAAGTATAATCATATCGTGTCATTCTTTTCAGAACAGACTTACAAAGAAATAGTGTTGAACAAGATGGAACAAAGGCAATGATGTTTAGTTAGTTTTTAGACTATAGACCATGCAAAAGGCAAGACATCATTGGATCAAATGTTGGTTTTCTTGATAATTAATGTTTGGTGTTTGTCATATATTGAAGAAACAAAAACTAATCCTTTTGTTACACTTATAGTGAACAGCTTCTTAACATGTGAAAACTGAAAAAAAGTACTTTGTAAATCTTTTATAGTAACAAGAAATCCTATAAAAGTGTCTTTTGTGGTATGGCCTTAAAATCCATTTTGGTTTGTGGGAATGTGTGTCACAAAGGCAAAAAGGAAATGTATAAAGTTAGAAGCCTTTTTAGGGCACTGATTGATGCATTTTCCAAATCTTGATAAAAGGGGACATTACTCTTGTCTTACTCGGACTTTCCAAAAATGATGTAACACGTTCAACGTTAGATCATGTGAAATGATATCTGTCATTATTTTTGAAAAGTTCGTACAATATTGTCTCATAGTAAATATGTGTCAAGAAATAGTTTCTTTGATAACTTTGTGCCTCATTTCTTAACACCACATTCATGTTGATGTTACATGATCATCATCTAGCGGTATTTTTGAAAAGTTCGAGCAACATTGTCTCATAGTAAATATGTGCCAAATAATTGTTATCTTGATAACTTTGTGCCTCATTTCGTAACCCCACATATATGTTCCTCGGATATCCAAAAATGTACTACTTTTAAAGGATCTGATATGCATCCGTCAATACCTTTAAAATGTTCGAGCAACATTGTCCCACAATAAACAATAGTTTTCTTAATCTTTGCCTCATTTTTTAACTTCATTTATGATGCTCGGATTTTTCAAAAAGAAATGTCACCCCATAATCTACTTTTGGAAAATCTGACATGCATCGATCTGATATTTTTGAGAAGTTCAAGCAACATTGTCCACATGAGTAAATATGTGCAATATATATATATTCTTATAATATTATTAATCTATATTTATATTTATGTGTTCTTTTTTTTTGGAATTTGCAGAGTAATTCCAAGGACTCTCATGCCTAGAGAGGTAATAAATACTTATACTAAACTTGAAAAAATCATTGTGTAATTCTCCTTAATTTTTTATGTTTTGCTAATTTTGATACTTATGAGACATGCATGTTTTATATACTTAACCATGTTGTTCGAACTCTTAAAAATGTTGTTGCACCTGTGTCGGATTTCTCATTGCTTATAGATAACGGGCGAAACAATCGGAGAAGTAAAAGCAGTGTCTGGAATGCACCAAAGGAAGGCTGAAATGGCAAGGCAAGCTGATGCCTTCATTGCCCTTCCTGGTATAATATTGCTCAAACTCTTCAAAAATATAACGTAGACAAACATGTATCGGATCCATTACACGTTAACGTTTACTTTTTTCGAATTTTTTTTAGGTGGTTATGGTACCCTTGAAGAACTTCTTGAAGTCATTACATGGGCTCAACTTGGAATCCACCGTAAACCTGTGAGAAAAATCTGTCCTTTATATTATACTTTAGCCATAAAATGTGTTATGTAATATGCAAATCGTCGCGCTTTATCATCAGAATTGGATTCAGGATTTTGATTCTCGTTATGAGTTCAGGATATAACCTATCTACCTGTTACCTTCACAAAGTAACGTACACACTAGTTATCATCTCTTCAGACGACCTCACTGATGAGACTACACTATACTGACATAGTTAAGTAACACTGAGTGTCATGCATACGTCACGACGCGAAAAAAAAACATGCTTAGGTAAGAGTATGAAAAAATTAACAATAAAATGATGGAATGTTTCAACTCAAAAGTTCTTTACAAATAAAATTCAAAAGTAAATCAAGAAATTTGGTGAAAATTTGCTTTCTAAAGTTGGTCATAGCATGAAAATTTATCCCTTTTGACTAAAATTATTCTCCATGCAATCATTCTCCAAAAGAAAAAAAAAGTGTCGACGCTATCGTATTATTTATTGTTGATATTGTTCTATTCTTCATTTCGATATTTTTCTTTTTCAAATTCTATACTTGCGAAAGGTCTTTTAGAATAAAAATTTCTTCCTCTATAAGATAGGATGAAAATTGCGGACAAACCATTTTTTTCAGATTAGACAAGTGTGAATATACTGAATATGTCATTATTGTGGTGATTATATACAAACATTTCAAACTTTCAAGATTTTCAACTCCTATGCCTTATTTTTAACTCAACTTGAGAATTGAAAATATGGATCTTGACATGTTGTGTCACCATGTTTCTCAACATACCATCTTTTCACATTCTCAAGTACTTATAATAAAAATAAATATATTATTATTATTATTATTTGTGAGATTTTATTTTTTTTCTTTTCAAAGTCAACAATATTTAATCAAAATTAAAAAGTAGGTTAAGGAAGTATCAAATCACATGGTCCTTAAAATTTGGTTCACATGGAAAGATAAAACTTATGTCATGTGAGTTCTAATCTCTATTAATCGTTAATCATGCTTTATTATGACAATATTATTAAAATAATAATAATAATAATAAAAAGGAAAAATCTTAGTCAAATGAAAGGGTATTTAAGGCTTTGATAATTATAAATACTATCTACATACTACTTTATAAAATACTAAAAATATTTTTGATGGAACAGTCAAAATAATTATTATAGAGTTATTATTCGAAGTTAACTCAATCGATAAAAGTTTAGAAATCTTTTTCACTACTAAAAAGAATGTATTCATCGTCAAATATGTTTAAGATTAACAATAGATTTTACTGTTTATCTACAAAATTTATCTGTCGTTTATTTTTATTTAAGTACTGTGTGTTCATAAGTTTTTTAAATTATAAGTCAAAAGTTCATTCGTTGAAAATTTAATTTTTTGAGTTTTGATTTAAATTATTGAGTTTTGTTAAACTCGTAACGCAGGTTGGGCTATTGAATGTGGAGGGATACTATAATTCTTTATTGAGTTTTCTTGATAAGGCAATGGATGAAGGCTTTATTTCACCAATAGCTCGTAAAATTATTGTGTCTGCTCAAACAGCTCAACAATTAGTTAAACAACTTGAGGTAATTTAATTTAATTAATTTAATTAAACACTATGTTTTATTAATAATTATAATTATATATATATATATATATATATATATATATATATATATATATATATATATATAAATATCTCGGAATTATTTAATAATTTTTTTAAACATTTTTTTTTTTGAATTTAAACTATGATCAACTTTTATTTTTAGCTTTTAAGGAAGAATAATTATTTTTTTATTTATTTTTTTGGTTAATTTACAGGAACATATTCCAGAGACTGATGAAATTACATCAAATTTGATATGGGATGAAGAAATTCAAAGATTTAATTACTCTACTAATTAAATAAATATGTTTTTATTTTGGGAACTTTGGTATATAAATATAATATTATATTATATTATATAGTATATATATAGTGATGTTGCTAAGGGTTTTTGTTGGAAGAAAAATGTTTTTATTTTTGATGGCTTAAAATTGCAACATACATATTTTGGAAGAAAAAAAAAAAGGAAATATGAAGAGAATATATGTTTAATTTTCTTATTTTTTTTTGTTTTTGTAGATTTTATAATAGGGTTTAGTTTATGTTTTTTGTGTATGTTTATTATTAGTGTGTCCCTTTATGGAGAGGCAATTTATTTGCCTTAAATGTATTCATGTTAACATGATTTTATATTTTATATAAATATATATTTATAGAAAAAGAAAATACATGTGATTTTTTTCTTTTGATATTCGTATTCAGGTATAACGAGATCTTGATTCATATTCACGTAAAAAGATGACTTTTTATTTATGGAGATTTAAACTCGATATTTTCTGGCTAAGATTAAATGAGTAATTACTTACTATTCCACTATAGATCTTGTTGGTGCATAATTATGTAATCATGTGTTTCACGTTAGGGTGTGATATCATTTTTTGAAATAAAGCAATATCAATCGTTAACCATGAATTCTATTTTAGATTTGTTATTCGGTGTTTGATACCATTATTAGTGTCGAACCTAACATTTTCATCAGGGAATTCAAAGTTTGAAGAAATAGACATGCGTACTAGTCAAAGATGATTCAACATCTACTACTATGTGTAAAAAAATATATTAATCATATATAAATAGTATAATTTTTCGTCGAAAGGGGTTTGGATGACCCTCCGATCATAAGGTGGTTCAATCGGGGTCATGATGAAATCAAGATTTACATTGAAAAGTATCACATTGAACAGTAAAATGCTTCTTAGCAAAGACGATTCCATACATAATAGAAACTGAACTCGAGATTTTTTGTTAAGATTAAATGAGTACTTATTATTCCACCGCAACTTTCGTTATCGCGAAAATAGGTAATCATTGTCATTTTTTTAAATGAATGAAGCAACATCAACCATTAAATCTGTTGAAATTGCCAAACTTGTTGGGCCTTAGACCCGTTAATTATGAGATAATGGGCCCATATATTGGGCTTTAGATAGTGACAGTTTAACTGCCAGCCCAACGGATAGAAAGGTGGGCCTGGCCCATTACACACGTCTTGTGCTAATCAAGATTGTAATATTCAATTATTGTACTATATTGCTAATGATTAATGATTAATAATTTATGCTATAGTACTTTGTTTTTTAATTATTGAGATCATTATTGTTAATTATAAGGGACAAAGGACAAATATACCCTTAAACTATCATAAATGGTATGCAGATATCCTCCGTCAAACTATTGGAACATTGATACATTTGTCGTCTAAAACTAAAGCATATACGCCCTTCACTCTAATGGAAAACTAAATAGAGAAAATAGTGCAATCTTATTTGTTGATCTGATATATAATAAATGTTGGATCGACGAATAAAATTATGACACGTGTATGTTCGTTAGTATAAAAAGTATATATGCTCTAGTTTTTGGACGATAGTAACACCGATATCCCAAAAGTATGACGAAGGATATCTGAGAAAATGTTAGAAGGAAATAGGAATAAGAACTAAATAGTGATCAATATTTTTATTTTTTTAAGAAAAAGTCAATATACAATCATTATCTTTTTTCTTAAAAGAAACATATATGATCCATCTTTTTAAAATAAAAATAAAAATAAAAAATAGGCATTATTTGGTTTCTTGATTCCATTTTTATCAAAGGAAAAAATAACTTATAAAAGACCTTGTAATACTATATTCTTTGTTGGGGACTTTGGAGGCACAATTCAAAATTAATTGATTGTTCTTCTATAACTAAATCATTGTACTCCATGTTATGTTGCATTTTTTAAAAACTAAAATAATAAAAAAAAAAAAAATATATATATATATATATATATATATATATATATATATATATATATATATATATATATATTACATATATTTTTTTGTTGCTTAAAAGAATTTAGGAGAAAAATTTTAAATTTTTGTAAAGGGTTATTGATATTTATGTCAATCGATCATTGCAGAAAAAATATTAACTATACCATTTTTCCATTTCCTCGATTGTCTGTTTTTTATTAATTAAGAACATTCTGGATATTAACTCTTCGATACATTAGGATATAAACTAACATGATACACAAAATTTGAAATTTTTTATTTTAAGAGTCCTCCAATTTGTATTCACATGATTAATATACACAATATTGAGACAAATCTAATTTTTAATATATTTTTAAACTTTAGTTTTGTCATTGCTTTAGAATTATTTAGTAGGTGTTGTCCCCAAAATTGTCTAACATTTAAAATTGATCCATAAATAAGCTCCAAAATATTTTAAGTGTATATAAATGGAAGCAACAATTTTGTCTCTTTTTCCTTGAGCAAATCTACAAAAACTAATATTTATATTAAATATTAAATATTAAATATTAATAATGAAACTCTTATTGATCTCATCATATTTTAGATACTTTATCAACCATTTCACAATCAATCATATTAATATATTATAAAGTATTTATGTAATATGCATTGACCATATAAGATATACTATAGATATATTTTGAACTTGTGATTACATGTGAGTTCTTATTTTTAATAAGGTTATCAATTAATTTGGAATTCTTTTTGTAGTTACTTATAATGATTTGATTATTATATAAATAAATATATTTTTATTTTCTAACCTTTACTATATGATAATTAATTATTTAAGCATCTTGATTAAGGGAATTAGACAATTGGTCAACATAATAATGACCACAATGGGTGGGTATATACATGTGAGCAACATTAATGTATCTATTAGATATTTTGTTATCAAAACTAAGATCCTCAAAGTAGGCAATAAAATTATTTTTTTTTTCCGCTATTCTTGGTATCTGATATTAATATTAATGTTTTGATTAATTCAAATTTTGCAATAATAAGAAATGAAATAGGAGAGGTTATAGTGTATATTACTTTTTACTTTTCCTTTTTTGTGTTTTAGGAATATCATAAAAGAAGAAAGAAGTTAGGATAAAATTTCATATCAAGCGATAAATATTTTTGGAATTTATGTAGGGTTTATTCTATTCTTAAAAAAAATAATGTTTAATGGATCTTATACTTAATGTTATTTTAATGTATAAATAGAACAGTAATATATTTGGAAATTTTGACCAAATGTTCTGATAATTTACTACACTAAGTGACAAAAAAAAATTGTCATCACAAAAAGAATTCTCTTCTTTACCTAAAATAGTAAATTAACTATTAAAAATAAATAAATTAGGAAACTTACATAAATCTCACTAATTTAGAAGCTAATTACTTAGATATACTCTAATTTGCAATATTACAAATCTCATCAGATTTGATTCGTTCAAATACGTCTAGATACATGCATCTCGGGATACACTAGTTAAAATTATATGTAATTTATTCTAGATACATTATATCTAAGTAGATTCACATGTATGTGGGATACATAACAAATCTCACTCCCGTCCCTCATCTCCCTCCCATCTCGCTCTTTTATTATCTGGGATATATGACTATCTCGTTCGCCTTCCTCCCCATTTCGCTCGTGTCTCTCCCTAACTTAGTGTGTCTGGTGACAAAAGTACATGTATCTAGGTGTATCTTCCTCAATATATGGTAAAAAATTCTTAATGAACGATAAGTTACATAATTATATAAAAATACAGATAGAATTGGTATACATGATATATATGAAATATATATATATATATATATATATATATATATATATATATAAGTAGATTTGTACGTATCCGAGATAAATAACAAATCTCACTCCCCTCCCTCCCATCTCGCTTGCCACTTTCCTATGTATCTCATATACATGATTATCTCACTCGCCTTCCTCCTCGTCTCGCTCACCTCTCTCCCTATCTTATTATATCTGGTGACAAAAATACATGTGTCTAGGTGTATCTTCCTAAATATATGATAAAAAATCTTAATTAACGATAAGATACGTAATTGGTATGTAAAGTATATATGAAATGTATGTCTAATAAGGTAGTTTATTCCGTTTTTTTGTTTGATATATGGCTAAACCATTCAAATGATTTTGTTTGGGCCATAGTTCACCATTTAAAGCCCAACTAAATTGGGCCAATTATTAAGTTGGGCTCTCTTCAAAAATTAGTTATATTATCTTGGCCCAACCATAATACACCAAACCACCGTAGCCCCGTCGATCGCCACCTTCCTCCGCCGTGAACCACCGTGTTCATCTGGAAAATCGCAAAACTCTCGATAATCTCAACCAAAACCCAAAACCCAGTTCGGAAAACCAAATTTTGGAAGTCTCTAAATGTTGAGAACTGTCACTCTCTTGCGTTCATCACTGAGCTTCCGTGCAGCTTATTCACTGGATTTCTCGCCGGAAAACGCCATTGTTTCTTCAAAGGGTAAATCTTTTTACCATTCTGAATCGACCCTTTTAAGCTCTTTGAACAAAAATCATGATGAATTTTCAGCTGATGTAGAAAAAGTTTATAGAATTTTAAGAAAATTTCACTCAAGGGTTCCTAAACTTGAACTTGCTTTGTTAGAATCTGGTGTTGTAGCTCGTTCAGGGTTAACTGAACGTGTGTTGAATCGTTGTGGTGATGCTGGTAATTTAGGGTATAGATTTTTTGTATGGGTGTCAAAGCAACCTGGTTATAGGCATAGTCATGATGCTTATAAAGCAATGATAAAGATTTTAGGGAAAATGAGACAGTTTGGTACTGTATGGGCACTTGTTGAAGAGATGAGGATAGAGAATCCTCAGTTTTTGACACCAGAAGTGTTTATTGTGTTGATGAGGAGATTCGCGTCGGGGAGGATGGTAAAGAAAGCAATTGAAGTATTGGATGAAATGCCTAAATATGGTGTTGAGCCAGATGAGTATGTCTTTGGGTGTTTGTTGGATGCTTTGTGTAAAAATGGTAGTGTGAAAGAGGCAGCTGCATTGTTTGATGAAATGAGGTTTAGGTTTAGCCCTACGATTAAGCATTTTACGTCGTTGTTGTATGGTTGGTGTAAAGAAGGTAAGCTTATAGAGGCGAAAGTTGTGTTGATGAAAATGAGGGAGGCAGGTTTTGAGCCTGATATCGTGGTTTATAACAATTTGCTCAATGGTTATGCGGTGTCTAGGAAAATGGCTGATGCATTTGATCTGTTGCAGGAGATGAGAAGAAAAGGTTGTAATCCTAATGAAACTTCGTTTACGATAGTAATTCAGGCACTTTGTTTGCAGGACAAGATGGAGGAAGCTATGCGGGTATTCTTGGATATGGAGAGAAGTGGATGTGAAGCTGATGTCGTGACGTATACTACTTTGATAAGTGGATTTTGTAAGTGGGGAAAGATTGAAAAGGGTTATGAACTTTTGGATAATATGCTGCAGAAAGGGTATAACCCGAATCAGACTACTTATTTGCATATAATGTTGGCTCATGAGAAGAAGGAAGAGTTGGAAGAGTGTTTGGAACTCGTGAAGGAAATGGAAAAGATCGGTATACCTCCTGACCATAGCATCTATAGTATAGTAATCCGCTTAGCGTGTAAGTTGGGGGAAATCGATGAAGGTGTGCGAGTATGGAACCAAATAGAAGCAAATGGGATCAGTCCGGGGGTTGACACATTCATCATTATGATTAATGGTTTTGTTGAACAAGGTCGTCTAATAGAAGCGTGTGATCACTTCAAAGAAATGATTGGAAGAGGTCTTCTGTCTGCTCCTCAATATGGTACTCTAAAGGACCTATTGAATTCGCTTTTACGAGCAGAAAAGCTTGAACTATGTAAAGATGTCTGGAGTTGCATAACGACTAAAGGATGTGAGCTTAATGTGTCTGCGTGGACCATTTGGATTCACGCGTTGTTTTCAAATGGACATGTGAAAGAGGCTTGTGCATACTGTTTAGATATGATGGATGCTGGATTGATGCCTCAGCCTGACACGTTTGCCAAGCTTATGAAAGGTCTAAGGAAGCTTTATAATAGAGAGATTGCTGCAGAGATTACAGAAAAAGCGCGGAAAATGGCTGAAGAGAGAAATATGACTTTCAAGATGTACAAGAGGCGTGGCGAAAGAGACTTGAAAGAAAAAGTTAAGACACAACTGGATGGGAGAAAGAGGAGAGCTCGTCGAAGACGTTGGGGTAGCCATCATAGTCAGGACAAGACATTATGATATGAGATAACAGTGAGGAGGGATGCTACTACATTGATGCTGTTTGACTGCATATTACGCGAAGGATACAGACCTCTGTACACCGCAAGCTTCATGTTCAAAAACGCAGAAGAGCTTGAAAGGGTCGATTCAGAATGGTGAAAAGATTTACCCTTTGAAGAAACTGAGGTGTTTTCTGGTAAGATTTGACATCTGACTTCTGAGATGTTTGAAATCTATTGAATTGTTAGGTTCACTACTGTTGATTGTTGTTCCAAGACTAGAATGAAACAAGCCTACATCACTAGTGACCCTGTGGTTCAATATATACTTGGATGTCGATTGCTTGGTAATGTACTTGATTGTGTAATCTTCCCATATAACATCGACAATAAGTTCCAGTGAATCTTGATCGTCTTCAACATCATTGATAGGTCACCTCTATGGTGTACGATTCTTATACTTATATGGTAGAGCACAACGTTGCTGTTCGTGTAGTTGTCAATGCATTTTTTCATTATGATTCTTGTTTTCATACCATTGACATGTTTCTATGGGAAGAGATACACCTTCAAGACTTCATTTGTAGCTGATGTTATAGTGAAATTGTTACATGAACTTTACAGAGCTTGTTAGTACATCTATTGAGAAAAAGATGTAAAAGTTGTTATATATCTTTTGTACATAGTATCAACCAGTTTGTGCACACGTCGACTATAATTAATTCATCAAGTCGGTCTTGTATGCACAAGTTGCTAATGTATGTGTAAGGCTGAGACAAAAAGATTAAACCAACTGTCACAATTCACATACAAAACACACTTGAATCTTGACACCAGAGACTAATTTCAAACATAGAAGTTTTGAGAACCATCCTTTTACAAGCTGTCATTATCAATCTATGATCTAAGTTCAGAATATGTAGAAAGATTTGGGCATACAATATTCAGAAAAATGCTCAAAACTCGAAGCAGGTAGGTCGAGAGAAAAAAGTTACAGAACTCTACGATCTCACTTAACAAACAAACGAATAGACATATTGCAGCCATCATCTCATCGACTTATATGGATGCAAAGTATTCTTTGCTGCCTTTAGGATCTGGTTTCATTGACTTGTCACCAGGCTTCCACCCGGCTGGGCATACCTCATCTGGGTTCTCCTGAACATATTGCAATGCCTATCGCGAAAGACCAAAATAGTTATTTACGATCCAAGCAGCAGGTAGTCTAATGATAGTGATGATATTGGGGTCGCGATGTGTTTATTACCTGAAGTGTTCTCAATGTTTCATCAACGCTTCGACCAATTGCAAGGTTATTAATGGTGGAGTGTTGAATAACTCCTTCCTTGTCAATGATAAACAGTCCTCTCAACGCAATTCCCTAAAACAACATAACAAAAAAAAAACAGGGAGCTGATTCCGCTTCAAATGATGAAGGTGCTTTCCATTCAGTCTCGGAATAAATCATAAAGACCACGGTTGACAGCTGTGAAATTCATGGTTATGAGGTTGAACGGAATCTAAGGTGATGATAGCAACAAAAAACACTGTCTGTAGTCGAATGAAATGGAGAAAAGTACACACAAATCCAACCTAAAGCACTTATGCAACATGTTTATGTGCTTGATTGCTTGTGTCACTGCATCCAAAGTACTCTCCCCAAACTACAAAATTTCTCACTTGTTTATCGCGTAATTTAGAAACGTAGACAACTAATGAGAGGCATATGCCAGAAAAATATCAACAAATAATTCTAAAAGCTACCTATGCAGTATGAAACAGCAACAATCATACCTGATCCGGTATCAGCACATTGTAAGATTTTGAAATTGACTTAGTCACATCTGAAATCAATGGATAATTCAGATCACCAAGACCACCAGTCTTCCTATCAGTTTGGACCCAGGCAAGGTGAGAGAACTACAAGAATACATGAGATCAACAATGTTAGGAAAAATTATGCTAACATGACCAATGAAAAAAATCAGTACAATTGAATAACTGTTATTAACTTGTGCCTTGTACTAAGACCATTCTTCTAGCATACGTGATATCTTGATCTATAAGTAAATCCTATTAGTATTGCTAACTAAATTACTTTTATTCACTTATTCTTCTTGTTTTTTCAAACAATCGAGAAACCCCCAATGGTCAGCTAGCACATGGTTCAAATTCAGTGATAATGAGCCTGTCCCTCAACTCTTCTCCACTAAAACATCAGAATTTGTTTGCATTAGCATTCGAATTCTTAATATTCGCCTATCCACACATCACACTTTGCACTCTTACCACTAGGGAAACAGCCTCTTGCAGAAATGCATGGTAAGGTTGTATACAATACACCCTTATGGTCCGCCCCTTCTCTCCACCCCGCACGTAGCGGGATCTTAGTGCACCGGGCTGCCCTTTTTTTTAATCTTCCACATATGCATTCACTTTCTTAGTCAAGATGTATTTTTTTCCAACTACAATTTCTTTTGTAATGTGCCCAGTTAACATTTCACTTGTCGCCTCTAGTTCAATATATAGTTTTCGTGTTTATCTTTATTCAACTGTTTCCCCAACTATTTGTGTATACCCTCGAAAATCTCTAAAGCTAATTTTATGTCACTTCTTCATCTAAGAGCACAGTGCACAAAGTTCAAAAACAAGTGAAAAGGGCTTTTCTAAATAAGTGAAAGGGGCTGTAGAAGAGCAGCAGCACAATGCAACAAGGCACAGACCATTTAGGTACGCTTCCCAAGTAACAAATCAACAACTACAGGAAAAATTTGAACGAAAGAAAGACATACCACACTGTCTATCGAGACACCCAATATTTCTGTGTTCACGTTCTTAAATTCTTCATAACGATCGCTGAAAGCAGTAATCTCTACAGTAGAAGGAAAGATTATATCAAAACAATACGTTAAGAAATCACCATAGTCAGTTAAATATATTATAATTGAAGCTAGAAGCTGAGTGATATTAGGGACAAGCGGACCTGTCGGGCAAACAAAAGTGAAGTCCAGAGGGTAGAAAAAGAGAATCACGTATTTCTTCCCAATATACTCAGAAAGTTTGACCTGCAGAGAAAATATACTTCAATTATAAATAGCCCAAGAAAACCACCCAAAGTGACTGGATGTTTAAAGGAACGCCTTGCAGTTATCTAAGGGATGAAGGACGGAAAAGAGCAGTTCTAGTTTAGGAAAACATTGTTTCAAAGTCTAAAATAAACCTAAAATGCACAAAGAAAACTTTGTATATTGAAGTTCTGCTGCACTCTGTTCTTTCCATATCCTAATTCCTTCACTAATTGCTGTACAAAAAGGTTAGCTAACAAGTAAAATGCCTTCATGAAGTAATCTTTACTCTTTTGTCAATCAAAAGAATAAGGTGTTCATTAATAGAAGATGTCCTAACAACAAGATACAAACTTTTGCAGCATGGCGGATAATTCTTTTTCTCCTTTAATGAAGAAGTGGCAGGTCCTTATAATGAATGAAAAAGGAGGAAGTCGAAAAGAAAAAAAGGTGAAACCTCTTAATTTGATAAGCATAAAAGTGAAACACTTGAACATAGACACATACACAGACAGAGGAGAGGATCTTGGACTAACAATTAATAATTTAACACTGTTAATTCATTTAACACCAATATATTACCTTGATGAACTCTTGATCAAAAACAGCCTCAGCCTCAAAATCTGGTGCTTTATTTCCAACAAGAGGGACTTCACTCTGTTGGGAGAAGTAACAAGAAATGACATTAAAGAGATGAATCACTATCCAGAAACAAGGAAATACACCTTTATACAAAGTAAAGCAAAAAACAAACCGTTGGGTAAATGGGATTTCAACACTCTACAATAGGAAATAGGAGTGTGTGTTTATTTAACTTGGTCTTCTAAAGTAGTTTATCTATTTTTATCATATAAAAGTACAGACACACATGAAGATTTTAATATCTATCTAAAACACCAATAGTTGATTGGATTATGTCTAATTAGTTATCTAAGTGATCTAACATCTTTCATTTAGAAAGACATGCCTAGAATTTGTTCTCTTCTAGTTTAATAACATTCTTGCGAGGCAAGGGAGAGGTGAAGACTCAACGTTATGTAATCTCTCAACCCTTTTCAAAAAGACGAAACCTGCAGAGCCAGGATGTAACTAATTCACCCTGTACATAAGATATAGTTCTGTTGTGAATCTGTGCAAGTAGGATCCAAGTGCAGAGAATTCTATATTGCCAATTAAGGAGACTTATTTCACTAAATATGTCCTGTAAAAGCACGAAAAATAGCACAGAAATCCAACTACAGTTCAGTTCAGTATATCCAAAACAAATACTTCAAGCACTAAGAACTTTTGAAAACAAACTGATAACATGATATATAGAAGCATAATCTTAATATTTGGCATATGAACACACTTGTGATACGCACATAGAAGATTTATCTTTACAATAACCAGTAATCCCCAAGCTCTTGCACCTAACGCACAAATCACAAGTTGCCTATCCCATATACCCAAGCAGCACTCATACCAAAATTAGAGTCTAGCCCGAGCATAGAGTGTACACAGACCTTACCCTACCTCGTAAATGCAGATTCAAAACCCTGAATGTAGATTCACTCATACAATAACAAAAACAAACTGGGAAATGCTAGAGATAACTAATCATAAACAAACGGAAAAATCTTAGTAGCTCAATTGATCGATCATAGCTAACTTTTTCCCATTAAACTACTCAAAACATAAAAGCAAACAAAAGGGGTTTCAGATGTAAGCTTACAGAGGCACGAACGACGAAGGATCGGGATTTGTTGATACGAGAAACTGAAGTGTTGCAGCTGCGGAGTCCATTGAAAGATGAAGAAGAAGGAACAATTGTCGACTGAGAAAATGAAAGCAATTTGGGCAAAGCAGAAGAAGCAGAAGCAGAAGCAAAAACCCTAGGGTTTGATGAAGAAAGAAGAGCAGTAGAAGTAACAATGGAAGCCATTGAAAATGGAGGAAGAAACAGTTTCAGTAGAATTTGTCTGTGACAAAGAGTGACAGACTGAAAATGGATATATATACCCTCCTTTTTTTTTTTTGGTTTCCGTGTCCGTAAATGAAGTCCGACTAAATCCGAATTCGTATCGAGAAATTTCGTATTTGGGGTAAGTTAGGGATAGTTTAAAATACCGAAAACTAAGTTATCGAATCGAATTTTGTGATAATTTGATATTCTGTAATTCGATATTTAGAATGGTATTCGAGAGTAAAATTTTCGTATTAAGGTGTTCTGGTTTGTGTTCGGTATGAGACGTTAGTACCATTTGGTATTCGGTAATTCGATATTTAGTATGGTATTCGAGAGTTAAATTTTAATATGATGGTGTTCGTGTTTGTGTTTGATATGAGACGTTAGTACCATTTGGTATTCGGTGATTCGATATTTAGTATGGTATTCGAGAGTAAAATTTTAGTATTATGGTGTTCGTGTTTGTGTTTGGTATGAGACATTAGTACCATTTGATATTCGGTGTTTCGTAAATAGCAAATTATATAGTCAGTGAAAATCATATATCAACATATAGATTACTCTTTAGTACAAGTTCAAAGAATCAAATACACATGTGTTTTAGTTGTATTAATTTATTCATCCTAATGTTTTTTATCTTGTTTATCTTTTATAATATTTTGAATCCACATCATCAAATAAAAATAATTGGAGAAATACTATTATCTTTGTAATATAATCGACTATAATTTCAATAAGGTATTATCAACATCAAATTGAAGTTTAATTTATCGTTTACTGAATTGAAATTTAAAATTTTAATATTTAATATTTGATATATACTTTTTAACTACTAATTATCGAATCTAAAATTTAAGAAATTCAAACGAAATACCGAATATGATAAAGAATGAATATACTTCTTTCATTCACTTTTAGCTATTCTTAGAAATAATATATCAAGAAAAAAATTTATTCTCTTCGTTTTACTTTATGTGTTATTATTTAACATAGCATTAAAATTTTAAAATAAATAAGATTTTGTTATAATTACCAATTGACTTTTTTCCAAGATAAAGTGAAAAGTGTAACATTGTATTGTGATTAAATAATTTATATTTCATTTATCTTAATTTATGTAAAATATTTTAATTTTCGAAAGTCAATATGTTTAATTTTGATAAAAAATTTTGATATAAAATCTATAATTAAAATAAATTTTATATATTTTTAAACCGCGTAAAATGTAATATAAGTTACAATAATTAACAATCTAAAATATTTTAAAAAATATACTTATGACCTCAAATTTTCGAAAAGACTCGAAAACTGAAACTAATATCTCTCGAAAAGACGAAAAAGATGGGAAAGAATCGAGGTAATTTATATGAATTAATTTGTATATTTTGATAAATTCATTTTTTATAACATTGTGGAATGATTTACACACTATTTTTAGATTCTTTTTTTTTTTGTTTTACGAATATATATATTTAACAATATACTTTTTTTGTCTACCAGAGATATATACACATTAGCTTTATTTATATTCATCAAATATATTTTTTGTATATATGTGTATGTGATTTGTTGATAATATGATTTGTATGAGTTATGGAAAAAAAATTAATTATAAAAATACACAATTTATACATACTTATCCTGATTTTATATGATTTGTTGGTTCATTGATTTGTATAAGTTATGGGGAAAAAAATTTAATTTGTATAAATTCATAATTTGTATATGCTTTTCTTATTGTATACGATTTGTTGATACATTTGATTTGTATACGTTATGAAAAGTTCACAGTTATATAAATTTTGAATTTGTATATAATTATCTTGTTTGTATATGATTTGTTGATACGTTTAATTTCTATAAGTTCTGGAAAATCCTAGCTGCATAAATACAAAATTTGTATATAATTATTCTATTTGTATATTTGACAAGTGAATATACAAACGAAACATAGGAAACAAAATTATAATTATGAAGTGTAATCAACGCTTATTAAGTTTATTCTCTTTTCTATTTATAAAATTCCCTGTAGAAAATTTCAGACTATCTATTTTCAAGGTCATCGGGTGTAATACAATTGGGCCTTAAATAATAAACCTCAGCCCATTGGGTAAAATATACATTATTCAATTTTAAATGATTTATTGACAATGGTTGACTCAGCAATCTCGATGACGATTTTAAAATATTTTATTATTGAGTTATCAATTTTTAACGATTTAATTTTTTTCTTAACGGGTTAATCGATATGCGATAGTAGAATAATAAATATATATAAAGTTTTTCACTCAAGAGTTTTATTTTTGGCCGTCTCAAACTCTCAATTATTCTATAATATATCAATGTTTGAGTGTTTGCTTTTGAACAAGATGCAATCTGTCAATTCGTGTGCGTCGTTCATTTTGTTTGTTGCCTTGTTTCTAAGTGATTCTCAATATTACTTTTGAGCAAGATACAATCTATCAACTCATGTGCACGGTTCATTTGGCTTGTCACCTTGTTTTCAAGTGGTCATATCTTATACAGTTTAACCGATAAATGAATCGATAGCGTTTAAATAACCGATAAACTTTATTATCGATAAGGTAATTACGATTTAATTGTCTATAAAGCGATAACCAATACGTCAAATCAATATCCTTCAAAATCAAATCGAACTGAACCGACTGATGCACAACCTTGATCCAAGCAATTGCCCCTCTTCCTTCTTTCTAAACCAACACAATTATAAGGTAATATCTTATTAGTTCTATATAACAATTTAGCTTTTCTTCAAATCGATAACCAATAGGTCAAATCGATAAACTTCAAAATCGAATCAAACTAAACCGATTGATACGCAACCATAATCCAAGCAATTACCCATCGTTCTTCTTTCTAAACCAACAACAACTATAAATTCAGTATTATCTTATTGATTATGTAACGAGATGTAGCCGTCTACAAATCGATAACCAAAAGATCAAATCGATAAACTTTAAAATCAAATCGAACTAAACCGACCGATACACAATCTTAATCCAAACAATTGCCCCTCATTCTTCTTTCTAAACCAACAACAACTATAAATTCAGTATTATCTTATTGATTCTATAACGATGTAGCCGTCTACAAATCGATAACCAAAAGATCAAATCGATAAACTTTAAAATCAAATCGAACTAAACCGACCGATACACAATCTTAATCCAAGCAATTGCCCCTCATTCTTTCTAAACCAACAACAACTATAAATTCAGTATTATCTTATTGATTCTATAACGATGTAGCCGTCTACAAATCGATAACCAAAAGATCAAATCGATAAACTTTAAAATCAAATCGAACTAAACCGATCGATACACAATCTTAATCCCAGCAATTGCCCGTCATTCTTCTTTATAAACCAACAACAACAATAACTTCAGTGTAATTCCACATAGTGATGTTTATTTTCACGAATCTTATCATAAATTCAGATAGATAAAAATGTTATTTTCGATAGCTCGTTAAACCCTATTTGAAAGAAACTTTCAAAGATAACATATCCAAGAAATGTCATCTCACTCACATCATCCCCTTATCCCTTTCCATCTTCCTCACCACTGATACAAATTCCCTCCCCCACCCCCACCCCCACCCCACCCCACCCCAAAATCCTCCATTTTTTCATCTCAAACAACCAGAAAATCACCATGTGAGTGAACTCACCATGCAAGAAACTCTCCATTTTTCATCTTCTTCTTCTTTTTCACTTCCTAAATCCTCCATTTCTCCTCCCAAATCCTTCAAATCCTCCACCATTTCATACCCTCAACACCCAAAACCACCCACCCTTATCTCCACTACCCCACCCACACCCACACCCCAAAACTTCCATCTTCAAGAAAAGCTTCTTTTTTTGGATTCACTTGGTGTAGACTCTTTACATTGCCTTTCTTCACAACCCCTTATTGTCTCTTCCTCTTTATCTGACCTCAAATCGGTTATTGACTTCCTTTACTCTGTTAATCTCACCATACTTGATGTTCGGAGAGTTTTACACATGTGCCCAGAAATTTTAACCGCCGGAATTTCAACCACCCTCCGTCCCGCCGTCACTTTTTTACTCCGGGAAGCTCTTGTTACCGGAGAAAAACTTCCGGGTGTTCTCCGTAGACGACCCCGGCTACTCACAAAGTGTGTAGAAAAGAATCTCCGACCGACCCTTTACTTCTTACAGAGTACTATTGGTATTGAAGATGTTTCGAAATGTGCGACTTTGCTATCTTGTTCAGTGGAGACTAAGTTTATACCTCGATTGGATTACTTACAGAGAATTGGGTTTTCGAGGAGAGATGCAAAAGTGATGTTTAGGAGGTTCCCTTCATTGTTTTGTTACAGTATAGAGGAGAATTTGGAGCCGAAATTCGATTACTTTGTGGTGGAAATGGGAAGGGAGTTGAAGGAATTGATTGTGTTTCCTCAGTATTTCTCGTTTAGTTTAGAGAATAGGATAAAGCCAAGGCACAAGATGTGTGTTGAGAAAGGTGTGTGCTTGTCATTGCCTGTGATGTTGAAGTCCCACGAATCGCGATTTCGTGATAGGTTGGAAGTTTGTTGTAGCTCGTCTATGCCGGTGAGACAATCTCCCTTTTGGTGTACAAATTTTGATCATATAATGTAAACATAGATTGAACTTGAACCATATTGCCCCCATTTTGTTTATAAAAAATATATTTTGATGATCATTACTTGTTTCCTGATGCTATAGAATCTTGTTAGCTACATGGTAAGTGAGGATTCACAGCTGATCTCAACTTGCTTGCGATCAAAACGTAATTGTTATATGCTAGTCTCGATGCATTTAAGTTGCGGTAACTAATGTGCTTGCTAGAATATGTGGTAAGTAAAGTATTGATTGATAAGGTCGTTCATAATATAAGTCGAACACAGGTTGCTGAATGCGGAGTCCAGAGTGCTAATCACTATACTGTTGAGTCAAGTTAATTGGCTATGTGGTAAGCAATAGGGGGCGATTTTGTGTATGGCTGATGGCGTTCCAGTTTGATTAAATTTGCTTGTTTGTGGTGTTTCTACTTGCTAATAATATGCAGCAGTGTGTGTACTTCACTATCCGTCTGCGAGTATTCATTTGGATATTTGATGCCATTGTACATGTAAAAAACTATTTTTTTTTGTATGCATTGAAGTTGCGGTACCTAATGTGGCTTGCTTGAATATGTGGTAAGTAAAGTATTGATTGATAAGGTTGTTCCTAATATGAGTCGAACACAGGTAGTTGAATGTTAAGTCCAGAGTGCTAATCACTATACTGTGGAGTCAAGTTAATTGACTATGTAAGTAAGCAAAAGGGAGAGATTTTTTGTATGGCCGATGATGTTCCAGTTTGATTAAATTTGCTTTTCTGTTGTGTTTCTGCTTTCTAGTATGCAGCAGTGTGTGTACTGCACTATCTGTATGCGAGTATCCATTTGGATATTTGATGCCAATGTACGTGTAAAAACTAGTTTGTATGCATTGAAGTTGCGGTACCTAATGTGGCTTGCTTGAATATGTGATAAGTAAAGTATTGATTGATAAAGTCGTTCCTAATATGAGTCGAACACAGGTTGCTGAATGCAAAGTCCAGAGTGCTAATCACTATACCGTAGAATCAAGTTAATTGACTATGTGGTAAGTAAAAAGGGGAGAGTTTTTGTATGGCTGATGGTGTTCCAGTTCGATTAAATTTGCTTGTTTGTTGTGTTTCTGCTTGGTATGCAGCAGTGTGTGAACTGCATTATCATTGTACATGTAGAAACTAGCAACACAATAAGCACGGAATCGAGATACATGATATTCCTTGATAAATTCTGGAGTAATTGCTGATAATGCGTGTAAGGATGTTAAGATGCTAGGACATTGTGTTGCTTTCCGTTACAATCCATCCCTTCTCTCATGAGTATCGTGAAGTAGATATCTTATATACTTTTCCATGTAATAGAACGGGGCAATTCATCATTTGTCATTCCAACATTTCTCTGATTAAATCCTTTTGCTATTAGGAAGAAAGTTGCATTGATATTGTTCATTGGAGAAAAACATTTTCCTCTAGTCTTGGCCTTCTACATCTGTGAGAAGCAGATTCAGTTACCGAGTGTAAGATATCTATAACAAAACTACGATGTTATGTTGATGACGAACAAGTTGATAGATATTTTTTGGTTTACTTGGTGAACCAGTATTGAAAATCGTATTGATTTCTATCATTCCCCGCCTTCTTGGTCCTACTAATGTTGCACCGTCATAGGAAACTTGAAGAATCAATGATCATTCTAAATATTTGTAGCATCTAGAGGCTAGAACTTTGCTGCATCGATTGCTTATTATACCGTCCTTGTTTCATATAGTCGATGTAAGTTGTGATATGATCATACAATTTGGAGAGTACATTAACCTGATGTTCAGTGTGCCTTGACATATGCTATATTTGGCCTAGGACTTGTCTACTGATATTCATAATGTGATTAATGTTTGTTTTAGTTAAAGATTTTTCGAGGGTCCTTTGGAAACAACCTCTCTACCTCCACGAGGTAATGGTAAGGTCTGCGTACATTCTACCTTCCCCAGACCTCTCTTGTGGGATTCCACTGGTTATGTTGTGGTTGTTGTTTAGTTAACGATTTTCTCAGTTATAATCCTCTCTGGTTTCTCTGTAGCAATAACGTTATCGTCTTTGAATGGTGATTGGTGAGTACTTGAGAGTAGTATTGTGATCTCCTGACTTACTTACTGTGAAATTTTAACTTGATTCTGCATCATACCAGCCCTTCCCCGGATCCTTCGTGAATGCAGGATGCTTCGTGCATCGAGTTGTCTTTTTTCTACGTTACGTTAGACGTATGAAATAAAACTTAACAGGATGTAGTGATCTACTCTTTGGGTTATCTCTTCATCATCTCACAGGCTGTGCTGTCTATGTTGTGGTTTCTGCCTGTGTATACTACTCGGGCTATATTGCTTGGACTCTTCAAAAATATCGTTTCGTGTGTGTCGAGCACCAACACTACCCTTCATGTCATTCGAAATGAAACGATTTTATCCTCCTTTAAAATTGTAATAAATCTTAAAATTTCGTAGCATCGAAAAAATGAGATGCATCATTTGGAAAGAGATGAATTATAGCTTCTAATTTCGAAACAACAACAATATATTCAGTGTATTCAGTGTGACCTAAAAAATGTGACATATGGATTATGGAGGATAAATTATAAGCAAACTTTACTCTCATTTCATGTAAGGTAGATAGGTTTCGGATAAACCCTCAACGAAAGAAAAATATTTTTTGTAGAATCTACGATAATAAAAATGCAAAAAAGAGAAGTATCTAAAACAAAAATAATAAGATTATAAGAAAATATAGGATTAATAGTAGTGATAAGTATAAGATGGGAGTAGAAAAGTTGCTCCTCCTATTAGGATGGGCATAAATATTGAAAAATAGAGGAATTTAAACGTAGTTTTATCGATGTACGTTACGTAAGAAACTCATTTTCATCCTTGTCCTCCTCGCGCAGCAGAGTGACGCAATAATTAAGTATAATAACTGTTCCGTAATGACGAGATACATCATCACTTAACATAGTTTTAAATTTTCTTAAATATCTCACACTTTTTTTAGTTTACCCTCGTTTTATATTCTTCATTCTCATCGAAAAAATCATTTTCAAAAACAAATTGAAAAAAAAACAAACTGAATTGAACTAGTTGGTTCGGTATTCAGTGCACACTTTTTCAAAACTGCAAACAAAAAAAGTTGCTCCTATTATTAGGGTGAACATAAATATCGAAAAATAGAGAAATTCAAACGTATTTTT
This sequence comes from Solanum peruvianum, assembly GCA_027705065.1. NCBI lineage: Eukaryota > Viridiplantae > Streptophyta > Magnoliopsida > Solanales > Solanaceae > Solanum > Solanum peruvianum. The sequence continues at coordinate 3,294,791 of JAKWJD010001755.1, forward strand.
ATCGATATACATTACGTAAAAAACTCGTCTTCGTCCTTGTCTTCCTCGAGCAGCGGCGTGACACAATATTTAAGTACAATAACTGTTCCATATTGACGAGAAACATCAATCACTTAACATAGTTTTAAATTTTCTTAAATATCTCACACCTTTTTTTTTTTTTTTACCCTCTTTTATTCTTCATTCTCATCGAAAAAATCATTTTTAATTGAAAAAAACGAATCGAATCGAACTAGTTTGGTTTGGTATTCACTGCACACTTTTTCAAAACTGCATACCAAAAAGCCGAACGACGAACGGCGAACGCCCACCCCTACCTACTAGAATCATGTTTCTTCGACGTTACTTTCTACCCTAATTCTCGACCTCCGTCATTTTATTGCCCAAAATAAAATAGTAATTTTTTACCAATAGAAGGGTCAAATTGCAAATAATAAGTATTCATATGGACCAAAATGAATAAAAACAAAACATTAACATTTTCTCTTCCCTCCACATATATACAAAAACCAAAATTCCCTCCCTTCCCTCGTTTTCTCCTTTTTGCCTTTCACAGAGAAACCCTTACCCCCCTACCCCCCCTACCCCACCCCACCCCATCCCCTCAGAACCCTTCTCTTCAACAATCCCAAAATCTTGAGTTCAAAGGGTATATCTTTTGATTACAAAACTAGGGAAAAAATGACAGGTTCTAGTGCATCTACTGGTGGGGCGGCGCCACCCACTGCTCAGTCATCATCCGCCGTTGTAAACGGTGGAGGGAGGAGTCAGATCTCTCATCCGATCAAAAGATACTTACCCTTTGCTTCTATGAGGCCACCTTTTGTTACACCTGAGGATTACCACCGATTTTCTATACCTGGTGTTGATTCTAGAATTGGGTCTGCTAGTTTGCAGCCTGAAGCTATTGTGGTTAAGTCTCCTGTGAGTTTGTTGGATTTTTGTTTGAGTTATTAGTGTTTTTTTTGGGGGGATTGCTGTTTGATTTTGTGTAGTGGGTTTTTGTGTTTTGAAATATGGGAACTTTAGATTAAGTAGTTGAGACTTGAAATTAGATGTTTTGAAGAAAGATATCTTGTGGGGTTTGATTAAATGTAGCTAAAAAGATGTAATTTTGAGTTGAATTGTTGCTGTTTTTGTGCATTTTGCTGTAACTAGCATTCTTGTTTGAGCTAATAGTGTAGTTGTTGAGGATTGCTGTTTGATTCTGTGTAGTGGGTTTTTGTGTTTTAAAATATGGGAACTTTAGATTAAAGGGTGGATTAAGTAGTTGAGACTTGAATTAGATGTTCTGAAGAAAGATATCTTGTGGGGTGTGGTTAAATGTAGCTAAAAAGATGTAATTTTGAGTTCAATTGTTGCTATTTTTGTGCATTTTGCGGTAACTAGCATTCTTGTTTGAGCTAATAGTGTAGTTGTTGAGGATTGCTGTTTGATTCTATTAGTGAGTTTTGCTTTTTGAAATATGGGAACTTTAAATTAGAGGTGGGATAGAGTAGTGGAGACGTGAATTAGAGATTTCGAAGGAATATATCTTGTGGGGTTTGATTTAACGTAGCTAAAAAGGTGTAATTTTGAGTTCAATTGTTGCTGTTTTTGTGCATTTTGTGGTTACTAGCATTCTTGTTTGAACTAAGATTGTCGTTTATGGAATGCTTTTAATTGGGATTGATGTTGGACTCTAGTAGTGTGTCTTGCCTTTTGAAATGGAACTTCAGATTATAACTGGGATTGATTAGTAGAGACATGAATAAGATATTTTGAAGAAAGATATATTATGGGATTTGATTATATGTCGTTAAAAAAGTGTAATTTCGAGTTAAATTGTTGCTGTTTTGTGCATTTTGTGGTTACTTTCGATTTTGTTGATCTGCGATATTTGTATTTCATTGTGTGAATAACTTTTGAGGCTAATTATTGTGGTTGGAACCTGGTATTGGGTTTGTTAAGTTAATGGATTGCTTGAATAACCATGGTATTTGGTATGTAGCTAATTGGCTTTTGTTGGGTTAAGATGTTAAGCTGCCTCTGGTTTTTCATTTCTAATTTCCCCGGAGGTCATTGCCTCTTGTTAGCTGAAACATCCAGATACTGCTGGCTAAATTTGGTAAAAAGGAGTAAATGAGTCGAAGTGAGTTGGTTGTGATTTATGTTGTTCTGTCATTCATGTTTTGCACACGTGACAACCAATTTGGTTACATAGTTGAACATGTAATGTAGCTTTGTTGATCTGATAAACCTCATGAAACCTGAATGCCATTTTCTTTTTGTATGTGGATATGATTGGTGTCATTCATGTTTTGAGTCCTATTGATAGCTAGAGAAGATTGAGTGGGAGGACTTTTATTGTTTGTTCATCTTCAGAATTAATTCCTTTGTTTAAGTAACAATTGGGACTTGTTTGTGTTCTCTAATTAGTTAGCACTAGCTACATTAAACTGAAGCTCTGTTAGTTATGGCTTTCCTTCTATAGGTTTATTATTTAGGTGTAAAAGGTTTAGTGCTTATGTCTTGGAACCAGCCTCTCCACAAGGAAGTTATCTGTCTACAGTCACCTTCCCTGGAGCCTGCCCGGAGGGAGCCTTCTTACACTGCTGTTTCACCCTTTTTGTTTATACTTTTAATAATTGTGTGCCCAAGTCAAGAATTTTTTTATTCTATATACTCTAATTTATCCCACGGAAAATTCAGAGTTTAGTCGTAATTGTTCATCAGTTTGCTATGTTTTACTTGTTGATCACTTATTTCTACTTTGCACACTTAATGCCCCTGTAGGCACTAAAGCGGAAGACAGGCTATATTAAAGAGGTTGAGTCCAGTGACTGGACTGCTAATTCCGGGTATGTAGATGTGGCCAATAGTCCTCTTGGAACGCCTGTGTCTGGAAAAGGAGGAAGAGCACATGGACGATCAAGAGCCACAAAAAATAATAAATCTGGACCTCAAACTCCTGTCTATAATGCTGGTGAGGCTTGTGTCTAATTTTTTATGTCTTGGTTGTAACTGGACACAAGTAAATGTTCAAATTTTATTTCCCTCCGCATCTATTTAAAAGTTATTTATAGAAAACGGTCTGTACTGTCTTGCAATGGTTTATATGGTCTTAATTAACTTGTGGATTGCATTTTCGCAGGTTCTCCTTCTCCCCTTACACCTGCAAGCTGCCGCTACGACAGTTCATTGGGTATTCCATGATTTTTTGCCCAGGGATTGATTTGTTGTAAAAGTTTTTATGGAAAACGTGAGTTTATGGTGGAATAAACCCAAAATTGAATCTTCTGTTCAGGTCTTCTAACCAAGAAATTTATCAACTTGATCAAGCATGCTGAAGATGGTATGCTTGATCTTAACCAAGCTGCTGACACTTTGGAGGTAATATATCATTTAGCAAGAAGTTTTCTCATTGCATTGTTAAACTCTGATTATAATTTTTGGATCATACAGGTGCAGAAAAGAAGGATCTACGATATAACAAATGTGCTTGAAGGAATTGGTCTTATTGAAAAGAAGCTCAAGAACAGAATACAATGGAAGTAAGCTAGCTTTGCTTGGATATAAACACATATTTCTTCTTAGACACTTCTTGCAGTGATCTGTTAAACATCCGAAGCTATACTGATGTGAAAATTCCATAATCACTCCTTAGGGGTGTTGAATCTTCTAAACCTGGAGAAGTGGATAATGATGCTTCCATTTTAAAGGTATTCGTATATGCCTCCTTAACTATTTGATCGCTAAGATAGTGTCTTTATCTATGTTATGATAGATATCCACTGTTAAACTAGTTTTCAGCACTTGAATAGAACTCTGGTTGTATGAGAACTTCACTTTGAAGTAATGTATTGTCCAAAAGTGGAACTTCTAGTAAGTAGGTTGCAATTTTTGCAGGCCGAAACTGACAGGCTTTCAATGGAGGAGCGAAGACTGGATGAGCGGATTAGGTATGTGGTTTGTCAGAGTCAAAAGCTCATGCTTCTTTCTTGAACTATGTCATTGTGCTGATGTTTAAATTTATTGCAGAGAAATGCAAGAAAAGTTGAGGGATATGAGTGAAGACGAAAACAACCAAAGGTAACTTGTTGTACCTGTCCTCACTACATAGTTGTAACCTAGATTTGATACTTTGCTCTTTCTTGACGACAATTTCAACTCTGAATTAGGTGGCTTTTTGTAACTGAAGAAGATATAAAGAGCCTACCTTGTTTTCAGGTTCACTTTGCCATTTATGTTTTTTCTTTATAACCATTGTATTTTTGGAGTGATCTACTCAAAGAACCTATGAATTAGTTTATACTCTTTAATCACGGCAGAATGAGACTCTAATAGCAGTTAAAGCTCCTCATGGCACCACCCTGGAAGTCCCAGATCCCGATGAGGTAAGTAGAGAACGGAAGCGAATATGAGATAACGTTTTACATATCTCAGAGGTGAAATAACATGTCTCATCCACAGGCCGTGGACTACCCACAGAGGAGATATAGAATTATACTCAGAAGCACAATGGGTCCCATTGATGTCTACCTTGTCAGGTATCATCGGCTTGTAGAGCCATTAATCTGTTCTGGTCGCTATTTCCTTATTTCATATTTCTAACTTCCGGAAAAGCTCATCTGACTCTCCTATCTGGTATTTTCCGTTTTGATTAGTCAATTTGAGGAGAAGTTTGAGGAGATGAATGGTGTTGAACCTCCAACGACCATCCCAGTTGCTTCAAGTTCAGGCTCAAAGGATTATCCTACCATGGAGATATCAACTGTTTCAAACAGTGTTACCGAGAACGAAGGACAAACACACAATGTTGATCAATTGAGTTCTGATCTTGGTACTTCACAGGAATACAATGGTGGAATGATGAAGATTCTCCCTTCAGATGTTGATGTAAGTGTGCTTCTCTAGAACTTGGTCTTATTAACAAGATGATGTGGTCTAAGCTAGATATGCTTACGCACCAAACAAGGCTATCAATAAACCTCGCTCTCAATTCCTGTTTCAAAAGTCAATGTCATTACTGCATATACACAATAAGAAGGTCGCCAACTACATGGTAAAATCTGAACTCATGGTCATATGCTCTTATCATGACAGATTTACGGCTACTAAGTGTTGCCGCGTGGAGAAAATGCACTAGTATATTGCTTAATGACTTGACACTTCATAGATTCACGAAAATAAAATAGTAAAATCTGAACTCATGGTCATATGTTCTAGTCATGACAGATTTACGGCTACTAAGAGTTGCCGTGTGGTAGAAAATGCACTAATATATTGCTTTATGACTCTTCACTTTATAGATTCACGAAAATAAAATTGAATCCCTTCGTTCTTGCGCTAAATTTAAAGTTATAAATGCTTTGTGTTTGTTGCAGAATGACTCAGATTACTGGCTCTTATCAGATGCAAATGTTAGCATCACAGATATGTGGAAGACAGATTGTATCCTTTTCGTATAAGGTTTCTTCGATTCATAGATCTTTTTGTTAAAATCCCCGTTTCCCTTTAACTTCCGTAATAGCTACAGTTGAATGGGATGGGGAAACCTTGCTCCGTGATTTTGGAATAGATGATCTAGGTACCCCACGGGCACACACTCCTCCATCTACTAATGCTGACGTACCAGATCCAATGAACGTACCACCAAGATGATACAGGCTTCTCGCGAATAAGCTGAACTTGGAAAAATTCCCAGTCTATTCAGTCGGAAACAAGAATTCACCTTCTCCTTTCTTGCTGTTTCGCCCTTTAGAATGGCTCAGGACGGTTTACTTACTACTCAAAGCCAAAAAAGATTGAGACTTTGTACAGTTGCGGAATCTGCTTGACCCCTTTGACATGGTTTTATTATACTTGTAACCAAACAGAGCTGCACAGAAGGTGCTGCAACAGATTGAGTTGAAAGTATGGGAACGAAACGTCGCGTATTTATAAAATTCTTCTTCATAAACAAAAACAGGTACATCAGATTATATTTTTATGTCATTTTTATGATACATTATGGTGCAATTTTGGCTTGAAATAGCACAATATTGAAGTGTTCTTTTGATGCTCAGTTCATAAGCATATGATTCTGCAGGTACAGTTTATAGAATTTAATATTTTACCATCAAATATTACTCACTTACAACTCCTTAATTAGGATAAATTATTGTTTTGAGAATAAAAGTAATTTACTTTTTTGTTTTAGATTCCTTTTTACGACTTCGATTTATACGAAGCTAGACAAGATTAGAAATGATCATATTCGAGACAGTACATGTGACCTATAAATACATCGATTCATGTGAAACGTTATTGTGATCGAAATCTTTAAAAGGAGATACGATAGACTTAAAATTACGATACGATTTGACTCAAAAGATATATATATATAGGTTTGAAATTCAATTGCCTTTGTAGAACACTTGTTGAGAACCAAAATTTGATTATTTTTTTTTACATCAATCTTTAAACTATTAACTAAAAATAGTATAATTTAACAAGGTGATTTTAATGAAAAAGTGGCTTTTTAGTTTTGGACCCAAAAAATAAAAAAATTTAAATAACTACTGCTTGTTAATTAAGCCATTAATAAAGAATTTATTGGTATGTGACTAATGACCACCACATATTTAAAAGTTTTTTTAATGGAACACAAAGTAATTAACCTAACAGAAAAAGTAATCTTAAAAATGCTCTAATAATTCTGCACTTTTTATCTCAACTTTAATTTATATGTCTTTGTAATATTAAATTTCGAATTATCATAACAAAAACCGTTAAAATATTTGTAATTCAGTAGCTTTGTCTTGTCAGTACGTGTTATAAATCATGAAATTCTTATAAGTTTAAATCTTGGCTTTTTTCCTTTGAATTAATTAATTGCCTGTTATTTTAGATTTACCTTTAGTAAAAAAAATATTATCGCTTCCCAATGACACCTTAATTGAATATGAAGGATAGATGAGAGGTGATGACACGTAATGATCAATCTTAAAAACCTATTTTTCGTTTAAGAATACTTAACTGCCAAATCGATGTGGGGAGTCATTACACTATGAGATGAATAGTTTATCTAGGACGGATACCAGATTCAAATAAACTCAAGGCCATCTAAAAAAAGTTAAAAATTCCAACAATCATATATATACTTGGTCAAGAGAGGACCATTGTCACGGAGTTACAATATTAAGTATGTCTTTAGATGAATTCAGTATTTTTTATTACATTTTATGTTTTGTATTAAGAAATAATAATTAAATACATGAGTTTAATAGTAAATTTAGTAACTAAAATAAGTTATAAATTAAAAAAATAAAATTTCAAATATTGATTCCACAATTATATATATAGAAGAGATATATCAAATTTAAAATTTTTAGCTTATTGTCAAATGCCAACAACAGAAAAACAGTTTCTGCTTTCATTTAAAAATAGTTTTACAAATTTCCCAAATAGTTATATTTTTTAAAAAATTAAAAACTTTTTTTTCAAAATAAGTATTTGTTGACTTCTAACCGCAATGTCAAACAGACTCAGATAATTCATACCAATTTAATTATTAAAATAAATAAGTGGTTAAAAACATGCACTTTAGTGGACCAAGACTTGCCATCAATCAATAAAAAAAAAAGAATGGCTTACAAGTGAATTAAGTATTAATTAATTAATTAGTTGGAAGGGAACATATCAAATCATACAATTATTTCATTTACTTGTAATTACATTCAAATCCAATTTATGACTTTTCAAACTCACTTAATTTTATAGCTTAAAAAATAAAATATTAGTACTTCTAAAAACAATTTCAAAAAATAAAAATAATTCCATTTACTTTGTGTATTACTAATATTTTATATACTTTATTTGATGTTATATTATGTATAATTAATACATGATAAATCATAATATTAACAATATTAAGAAATTTTAATACATACATTAGCATGATTAAAAACATACAACTGCTCCTCAAATCTTTTTTTACAATATTCGTGGAGGGTATATTTATAAAAAGATATCTGTTTAAAATAAATTATGAAACATATATTAATTTGAATGCATTAAATCAAGTAATGCATAAAAAATAATATCTGTATTACTAAATAATACCAACATTATAATAGCAACCTCATTTTAATATATACACCTTATTTAGTATTATTTTTATACAACTTATCAAACGTATTGAATCGTATTGAATTGTTAAAAGCAAAGACGTATTTATCCAAAAATGTGATTTGTCTAATGTTTTTAACGGGTAAAATTTATCCGTATTCGAGATAAATTTTTCTTTGTTGGTCATTAATATTTATTTATGTCGACATGCTAAAAGAATTAATAATTCATCCCCTAAAATTCTTAAATTAATAAAAATTATTCCTTTCATTTTATTTTACTTAACAATAGAATATCGTAATGATCAATAAACAATTACTAGAAAAATTGTAGGTCTGCACACATATATAAGGGAAAGAGGATAAATATACCTCCTATCTATCGTAAATGGTATATAAACATCATTTGTCATACTTTTAGGACATTGGTACCCTTGCCGTCGAAAAATTAGATCATATATACCCTTTATACTAACAGACATACACGTGTCATAATCTTATCCATCAATCCAAAATTTATCTACGGATAAAATTGCGTCACGTGTCTGTATTTAGTCTTTCGTCAGAGTGAAGGACATATATGCTCTAATTTTTGAACGGGAGGGGCACAAATGTCCCAGAAATATATTAAAAAGTAATTGCATGTCATTTACGATAGTTCGAAAGTATATTTGTACTTTTTCCCCTTATATAATCACGTAGATGCTGCGTCATTATCCTTAGCTTAATCATTATAATTAGCATTTTTTAGTACCAATAAAACACATATTTTTTTCTTTGACTAAAATGTAATAATGATTATCTTTAACAAAAAGACAATATTTTTTTAATTTAATAACTCATAAAATACACGTTAATTCACCATCACTTTCAAAAGTTGGTTACTCAAAACAAAATTGTTAGAATATGATAAAGACTAAACTCAAATGAATCACATAATTTATTTTTGTCTTTTTCAATAATCGATTAAATTTATTATTATTTTTTTCTAGAGAGTATATTGTATCGTAGTGATAAAACTTAATAATTTTGTTCAAAATTCTATATTTTTCTATAAGAAATTTATTTTGTACATAAAAATATCAATTTAGAGCACATTAACTTAAAAGAGTTATTGGGTCCATAAATTTCGAATTCAAACTCCTCTCTTTGAAAATTGAAATATGTCGTTTAACTTGGCTTTAACTGTCATTGATACCTTTTATCTTTAGGTGTGCACATGTAGAGAAGTACCCTCAGGGGCGGACCTAGAGTCTACCGATGGGGTTCACCCGAACCGTCTCGACAAAAATTACATTGTATATTGATTTTGAACCTGTTGAATATAAGATTAGAGGTTGACTCAGTGATTGAGGTTTCAAACCTCAAATCTAAAGCACTACTCTTTCTTTTCCCCGAACCCCTAAATCGAAAATCTGAATCCGCCACTGCTTACACTTATACAAATTGAACAAGTAAATATACATCTTTTACGTGACATAATACACATAAAACGTCATATAAGACACAAAATTATCATGTACGTAGGACTAATGTATCTGTTTATTCACTTCATACCAATTTAAATGTCTATGTTTATACTTTCACGAGCTAATTTTAGTTTAAATTTTTGCTCATATCATTATAATGGTTCTATATTTAATTTTAAGATTAGATTAATTATATTATCTATTTCAATTACGTAAATGGTTCTAAGTGGACAAATAATGAAAATTAGTCAATAAACTTGCCATAATTGAAATCAATAACATAAAAATATGTCATAAATGAGAATTCATTTATTTGAAAACATTCCTTAAAGAAAAATAATTAATAATAAAGAAAGACAAAAAGACAATGACAATATACGTCAATAATTGCGTTACTCCAACAAACAAAAATTATAATTAAAAAAATTACTCCCACTATCACCATGCTTTTCTTATACACACAATTTTTTCTCTAATAAAAAATAAAATCAATTTTATATGCTTTGATTAATTAAATTATATATATATATATATATATATATATATATATATATATATATATTCATGTAGCATTTTGTAATCGATTAGAATTCTGATTAATTCAAATTCACGATTTATAAGGTTTAATTTTTTTAAAGGAGTTAATTATTTTGAAAAAGAAAAAAAGGCATTATAAAAAATAAATGCATAATATTTTTTCTATTTTACTTTTGAAAGTATAAGTTTGTCCAAATATTATAAAATATAAAAACATTGATGATTCGTCTTTATTTATTGAAAAACTTGATTATAAAAAAACACTGATAAATGGATAATGATAAATTTACTCGACTACTTAAGAAACGTGAAACTTAAAACGATGACAACTAAATAAAAACGGAGAGAGTACATTTAATAGCAATAACATACCATTGACCAATGTATTTTATGGCGTAATTGGGATACGAGAAAGGATGATGTGTATGCATTTTCTCTCGTGAATAGAGACGGAGTCAAAATTTTTAATAAGAGGGTTCAAAATGTGAAGAAATAGAGACACGAAGTAACCGGAGGAGGTTTGACATCTACTATATATACCTAAAAATTTATTTTTACCATATAAAAATAATAAGCATAATTTTTCGTCGAAAGGGGTTCGATTGGTGGTTCCGCCACTGTGAAGGTAGAGTTATTTTTCTGATGAATAATTAATTCAAGTAAAACATATCAAAATTAAATATGAAAAAAATATATAATAGTAATAAATATAGACGAGAGCAGTACCAACAACAAGATAATATGATAATCGAGATAAATAAAATAACATAAAATAATAAAATTGGCAAATAAGAAATCAGATAATATTAATTACCTACTAACTTTTTATCCTAAACTCGATCATTCTTTGTATAAAAATATTAATTTATATTCAATTAATAAATTTTATCATATTTTCTTAATTTGTTAATTTTTTTTCCTAATAAATACCTTATAAATTATCATAAATATTTTTCTATTTTCAAAATTTTCTCTAATTTTTATATATAAAGCCAACCCACTCAGCTTAAACACGCCTCCCTTATTGACTACTGTCTCTCTCTTTCTCTCTCTAGAACTTTCTCTCACTACCCTCTAGCTATGGCCGTCGTTGAGCCAACCGCCGCCGCACCGGAAAATCCTCTCCTCCGTCGCCGCAACTCCGCTACGCTACCTACAAAGCTCAGTTTACCTCTTCAATCATCAGCATCAACTACTACAGCTACCGTCACGTCATCGGCTTCGTCTTCGTTGACGAATTCGGTAAGCGATGATTTTGAGCTTTTCTCAATTAAACCTGTATCGTATACTTCTCTAAGAGATCTATTACCGCCGGCAACTGTTAATTCTCCCCGGCCTATGGCTACGGCTAGTACCGGCCAATCAGGTTCCGAGATTTCAATACGGAATCGACTTGTGAAGCAAGCCGCTTGGGCTTATCTTCAGCCGATGTCGACTTCGCCGGATTCATCCGGACGGAGCTTATTTAGCCGTCTCTGTTTTCGATTTCCGGTTAACAATCCCGTTGCCGGAGTAATCGAATTCGTTGATCGGTGCATTTTTGCTCCTTTGAGTAGAGCTGTTGATTGGATACTTCGTGCTATTCGGATCCGGAGCTCCAGATAACTACAAATACAAATAATCCGAAAATATACTCATATTGAAGTTCGATTAAAAAAAATGTACAACTAATTTCATTTTTCTATATGTATAAACCATAAGAAAAATGAAAAAAATTCAATAAAAAAATACTTAAAATCGAAGTGATTTTTTTTTTGTTGTCGTCGTCATTTTTGATTATATACAAATTACAATGTACAAATGTATCGTTACTACAACATCTATATTAGAATCCATATTGGGATCCGAACCGGGTTCGAGATAATCCTCCGAGTCTAGGTATCGAGCTCGATCCTTCGGGTGTACTCGGGTCGGCTAGGTTTAGTACATGGACCGGTGAGAGGAGTAAGACCGCGGAGATTGTGGTTGCCTTCTATCTGATCGTGGTGATGGTGGTGGTGGTTGCCTCCGGTCGGATGATGGCTTACTTCTCCGAAAGAACCCGAATGACGATGATGACGATGATGGTGGTGGTGACGGTGGGGCCGAAGGTGGTGGCGATCGGCGAGAATGGTCAGTACCATTTCTTTGCTGCAAGAATTAGTCAAATTATTTATAATCACGTAAATATTATAGATCGTGACTCGTTTTACTTATAAGCTTAGTCAAACACGTTCGTAAGATATTTGAAATAGAGGAGGAAGTAACGAGGAAATGAGTAAATAGATTATGATAGTGATAGTGGGAAAATGAAGTGGAAAAAATAAAGGAACGGTGAGGAATTATTTGTGAATTTAATTTTGTTAGTATTGTTCATTTTTTTTTAATTGAATTGTATGATTGTTTTTTATGAATTATGTATAGTGGAAAATAGAAAATTAAGACAATCTATGAAATTTAAACGTGTAAGTTTTGTCTCATTATTATATAGTTTCTTGTAACTTAATGTGAAAGCTTCGTTGGTAAATAAGTTATTTCCATCGTTTCAATTTATGTGAAGTAAATCGTCTCAATGAAGTAATTTGTCTGAATACAAAATTTAAGAAATATGAAAAAGACGGTATCATGTAAATGTATGGATGTTGGGCCGGTCCAATATGATTTCTAGGCCCAATAAGTAGATTTCCTAGAGCCCAATATGGAATTCGATTTCAAAAGGTCCTATATTTTGAAAATTTTGAAAAAGGACTAATCCACACCCAAAATCTTTGACAAAAACAAGAAAATACAAAAGGACGGTCTCATGCACTAAGCTTATGCGCGGGATCAAGAAAAGGGGAAAGCCATTATACATCGTCTTACTCTACATTTTAGCAAGAGGTTGTTTTGAAGAAAATATGCGTCAAATATCTCTTAACTTTTTTTGAAAAAGGACTCATCCACACACGAAACATTCACAAAATGAAGAAAATAAGTCGTGTTCTCTAAAAAAGACAGTTTGATACCATAAGCTTATGCACGGGGTCCACAAAAGAACTAGACTACAAAGGTCTTTTATAGATAGTCTTGCATTTCAGCAAGAGATTAATATAGGTCGTATATCTTTGAAAATTTCGAAAAAGGAATAACCAACTCAAAAAAACACTCACGAAATCAAGAAAATATGTTTTGTCTAAAAAAAGACCATTTAGTCCACTAAGCTTATGCAGGGTATCCTGAAAAAGGACAAGACTACAAGGGTTTGTTATACTCTGTCTTATTCTACATTTCAGTAAGAGATTGTTTCGAAGAAAATACGTAGGGAGAGAAAGTACCTCAGAGATAAGATGTGAATCTCTTCTAGATGGAGAAGCAAAATCAAGCAATTGAAAGAACTTAGCTTGTCCCAATTCAGTGCAATTTTGCCAGTAATAAATAGCCAAGTCAAATGCCCTTGTTCTGAACTCTAGAAAACCCCTGTCAATATCTGGTTCATGCCTTGATACATATGGTTTCAATAATGTATCATATATGTATCTTGTTCCCTTTGTTTTTGGATACCATAAGTATATTATAAGTGCCAATTTTGCTTCACTGTACATTGGTAGCCTGAAATAAACAACACAAAAATGGAATGTCAAATGCAAATCGAACATCGTAAGGGCTTACAGTCTAGTGATACCGGTCAAATCTTTTTTTAAAGATGAATGTAAGATGTAGTTTCATGCTATGTTCTTAGGACTCTTTATAGATGACAATGGATGTGCATCAGATCCTTTGAAAGTAGTGCATTTTCGAAGAATCTGACAGAGTAAGATGACATTTTTGGAAAGTCTAACGCAATGGAGGTTTCATGTATCAAATGGAAGGCCTTTGAAGTCTATGCAAATTGCAGACCACAAAGGCGTATATAACCTAGTGATATCATCATATCAATGAGTCTTACTCGTAATAGATAAGAACGTGGATTGAAATTTCATGCTATGTTGTTCGGACTCTTCAAGAAAGACGGTGGGTGTATTATGATTCACAAAAAAGACTTCATTTTAGATGATCTGACATGAGCGTGATAACATTTTTCGAGAGGCTAGCAATGTAGGTTTCATGTATCAAATGGAAGGCCAACCTAATGATATGAATGAGTCTTCCACGAAATAAGTATGAATTTGAATATATATTTTTTTTTAAAAAAGAATGTGAATTGAAGTTTCATGCTATGTTTTTCAAACTCTTTTAAAATGTCGAAGGGTGTGTGTCACGTCTCTTCTTTTGGAGAACACGACAAAAACGCGTCGACATTTAGAGTTTGAGCATATTCTTAGATTTCATGTATCATATGAACCTAGAAGTTTATTTAGTTCATACCATGTCATGAATACATCACCAAAGCTCTCAAATATTCTCAACAGTGCCACAATAATCCTGAACAAGAAGAAAAAAAACAAATTAGAACCAATCGAAACGGTTCAATTAGAAGAAAACATGTAGCAAAATGGTTGACTCTCCCTCGCCAACCCCAAAAAACTCAACATTGCTCTATGTTACTCAGACTCTCTAGAAATATAGTCAAAATGTGTGTCGGATCTTCCAAGGCTAAGCATCTATTAAGGATCCAACACTGATACAACAATATTAGACGATCCGAACAACGTAATGTCCCTTCTAGTGTAAGACAAGGACCAAGTCAAGAAAGGAATAAAGTTCCAATAAGACCAAAGTATGTTACCATTTACTTTCTAGAATCTCATTAATACTTCTTTTTTTATATGTCATTTTCATATGTGTAGTTGTAAATTGCTAACTACTCTATCAATTATATGGACTAAAAGAATAGACTTTTGATTAACATTGGTTGACCTAAAGTTAATCAAAAGAAAATAATTTGATTAGAAGTTAAATAAGACTTCTTTTAATTAATCAAAAAGCTTGAACATGTCAAAAAACTACTCAATACCAATCATTTCTACAAATCCCTTTTTGACAACTTTGCTTTCTTGATGGTTCAACTCTCCCACCCACCCCTCCTCAACTAACAACCCCCCACCCCACCCCCCCAACATAATCCAAAAACAATACTTTATCCGTTTCAATTTGTTTGACACTAATTCTTTATTACGACACACTCTACGTGATCATTCAAGCCTTGAAAACAGACTCTAACAGAAAATGCAAGATAAGGATAGAACCTTGTCGCGGACCCTTCCCCGGGACCCGAACCTTGCGGATAGAGGGAGCTTAAGAAACTTATATATAGCTATTACACAATATTCAAAACTACAAGTTCCAAGAAACTCATAACCCCACACCGACATAAAATTCTGCGTCAAGTCAAACTAACGAAAAAGTAAAAAAACAAAGTTATTTACCAATATTGGCACCAAAATCTGAGTTCTTCAATTTCAACTCTGCTATTCTCAATAGTCTTATAACATTCAAAAGCAGGATATGCATATCCAAGAACCAATCTGTCAAAAAAACAAAATAATCACAAAGCAAAAATCAAAAAACACACTAATAAACCCCACACATACAAAACAAAAAGCAAAAAAGCCCAAAAAAACTCAAAAGACAAAAACACAAGGAATCATCAAAAGCAATACTTAAAAACAAAGAAAACAAAAAATCACATACACTAAACTGCTGGTGATGAGTTCTCCCAACATCTTTTCTTCAAAATACCTAAACAAAAAAACTCAAATTTATAAGAAATATACACATAAAAATTGAATCTTTAATCATAATGTAAATTATTACTATTTTTTTTTTTTGCTCAACTCAAAATGGGAGACACCCAAAAGCTAAATTACCAAAAACAAAAACTTGGGTTCTTCAAAATACCTAAAAAAACAGCAAAAACAATCAACACATAAGCAAAAATTACAAGAAATACTCATAAAAATCAAATCTTGATCAAACTGTGTAAATTTTTTTTTTTTGTTAAACTCAAATGAGAGAAACCCAAAAGCTAAAATCACCACAAAGAAAAACTTGAGATCTTCAAAATACCTAAAAAAAATTCTTTTAAAAAATCAACCCAATAACATAAATTATAAGAAATACCCATAAAAATTGAATCTTGAAAAAAAAACAAAAAACTTGCTGAACTGCAAATGTGAGAAACCCAAAACCCAAAAACTAAAAGGGAATACAAAAAATAACACAAAAAAAAAAAAAAAACTCAACCTTTAGTAAAAAATCTGAAAAAAAAAAACAATAAAAATTGAATCTTGAAACTAAAAAAATGGGAGAAAAAACTCAGAAACTAATTAACCAAAAGAAGTTGATATCTTTTACCTATGAGATAAATGATTCAAAGGGGTTTAATAATATGAAGGGATTGAAATTTAAAATTCTTTTTTTATAATATAGTTTCTTTTGTGCAAAGTAAAGATCTTAAATTCTGGAAAAAAGAATATATATAACAAGGGGAAAACGTGAAAGAAGAGGATGATGAAGAAGAACAATTTCGTAGTATTTGTTATTATTGGAATGTGTAAGGTTTATATATATATAATATTTTGGTGGGGTGGGGTAGACCTTTTTTTTTTTTTTTATAAACGTTCTCTAATAAAGGTGATTTCTTATACAATCGTTTGATGATTATAAACGTAACGATCGTTTTCTTCATTTTTAACTTGAGTTTTATATAGTTAAGTTGAGAATCTTATGAAAATATCGCTCTATCTTTTTTGAAATGGCGACAAAGTAGGTATATATTCTATCTTCCCAGAATTTCTACTTAATAAAATTTTACTATTAAATATATTATTATTGTTTGATGATTATAAATGTAACGATGTTTTCTTCTTTTTTAACTTGAATTTCATATATTTAAGTCGAGAATCTTATGAAAATATCGCTCTATCTTTTTCGAAATGGCGATAAAGTAGGTGTATATTTTGTCTTCCCAGAATTCCTACTTAGTAAGATTTTACTACTAAATATGTTATTATTGTTATGATTCTGATTCAGCAAATTTATTATATAAGATATTTTATTTGAAAGTTAAGAAAAACTTTTTTTTTAATCATAATCCCTATTTGGCTACCTTGAAATTCAAAAATACTGATTAAAAATGATAAAAAATACTTATTACGTCATCATATCTTTTAGTTTATTAGTCAGGGCCAAATCCTTCTCCCTAAAAATTCCTTATTTTCTTTCCTCGGCGAGTGAAGTTTCTGCTTTTTGTCTTTTAAAACTTATGATTAAAAATGAAGGATATTTATTATTTATCACAATTCTTAATAAGTACCTTGATATCCAAATCTTTTGAATAAAATCAAAATTTTATTTACTCACCGTCTAATAATATTTGTTCTCTATTGACTTTATAAATATTTTAAGAAATTATAAATAAAAGGGTGATTTTATTATATCAATTTTTATATGTAATATATATAATATTTTGAAAAAACTAATAGAGAAATGACTATTATTAATGAAAAAGATAAATTAATATCGTAATATAGCTACATATTACTGGACATCTCAAAATAGTATAATGAAAAACTATTTTACTATAATCTATGACTTCTATTGAATATCTTGAGATTTAAATTTTTTAATTAAAAATAAAAAATATCTATTTAAACTTCACATCACAAATTCACAATGCGAATCAAATATTTTGATATTTAAAATTTTTAATTTAAATTATAATAAAAATATTTATTACGTCACCACGACCCTTAACGGAAAAAGGTGAGTGAGGGTTTTGGATAAAGTAAAACTTAGAAGAGAGGCATTTGACGATTTCTTAGGAGGGACGCCTTGTATTATATTTTTATATTTCTGTTTTTTTTTTTTTTAGAAAAAAAATCAGTTTTTTTTATTTGTTTTCTTTTAAAAAAGCTATTTTTTATTTTCTCATTTATTTTACAAGAAATTGAGTGAAAGAGGATTCTTGGGATTCTTTTTTTTTTATTATTATTTATTTTCAAACGGCGAGTTTAGCGGTTGAAAGTCTCGTGGAGTCATGGGATAATTTTGATAATATTTATTATTTATTTATATTCAAAGAGAAAAGGTCAAAATATACCACTAATATTTTATAATTTATTTATAATTATTTTTTTTAGCTATCGATTAATAATAATAATAATAATAATAATAATAATAATAATAATAATATATTCAGTAGTATTTCATAAGCTGAGTTTATAGGAAAAAATTTATCTACAGTTTTGTCGATATTTTGTGAAAATAAAGAGATTTTTGATCAATTTACAGCTCAAATTAAACTTTTTTTGGAAGTAATGAAAACCATATAATTATTTTACTGCCCTTTTTCATATTTTTTATGACTTTATTATAATTAATTTTTGTGTAATTACCTTTGAATGTGTATCAAAGTTTTAGGTTGAGGTTTTATAGAAAAATAGAGTTGAAAATTTAAAAATAAGAAATGAAAAGAAGTTTCATAGAAAAGAATCAATGGAGAAATGAAGGGTTTAATTGAAAATTCTTTGCTTAATTATTATAATGTTTTGTCTCAATTGGCTTGCAAATACATTTGCTTAATTTCAATGTTTTATTATTTCTTATTTAGATTTTCGTATGGTATCCGTATTGAAGTTCAACAAAATCTAAAATTTGACTTGCAAAGTTTAAATCTGAAGATATCACTGTTAATAAATTTTATTCTCATTCTCAAAATCCAAACTTGAAATTTCTGAATAAAAATTAAGAAATCTCAACCATTCTTCTATCGCGATTGACAAATTATGTTTGATATTTTTTTTTTCTTATCTAGCAAGGGATTTTATAAATACTTTCATATATCTTCTTTGATCAAATTGACCACGACATTTTTTTTAATGTTTAATTGATCCACAAATAATAAAATTAGCCTATGGTTGGTTTTATCAACCTTTTGGAAGTTTCATGTGACATAATTATGTTCCCCACACACATTAAAAAAAAGGACAATAACATAATCATAAAAAGTTTAAGTTATATGTAATAACATTATAAAAAATTATTTAATGTACTATAAGGGGATAAAAAATATAAATCAATAATATTTTAAAAAAATTATTAATTTAATATAAATATCATTTAATAGATCATCACGAATGTAACAATATATAGTTTATATATGTTCTAGATTCAAAGTTTGTCTCAATTGACTGCATCAAATATTACCCAAATTAATTTTCTTTGTTGCAAATTTGACCTCTTAAGTGTGTAGGACTTTGATATATATTTTTTTTATATTTTATAGATCCTAGAAGTAATTAAATTAATTAATCAATGATTTGGACTAATTATGAGCCATAGGAAGCTTCATGTCACATTATTTGAATTATGTACAAATATATGGATCTAATTACCTTGTAGCTTACACTATCCTTTTAAACAATTTTTAGTTCATCTTTTGACCCTTATTTCATCTGTCTTAAATTTTTTTTATGAGAAGTTTCATATTCGACGCTTTGTGAATCTTAATTATAATTAGAATTACAATAGAAATTGACGAAGACTAAGCGAAAAAAGATAATTATTTTGATATTAGTGTGTTTAAAATAAGTTGTATCTTTGTCACTAATAAAAGCATGTTGAATTTTAAATTAAGATGGGTTTAAAAGAAAAGGTAACAAGATTAGTATTTACAAATAATTAGTTGTAATAATAAAGACAAATTGGATTAATATCTTTAATTCATATACTTTTAGGATAAGAAGAAACAATTATTCAATAATTTTTTTCCTCTTTATTAGAACCAAAATATACAAAATGAGTTTGCTTCTTCATATCAACTTGGTAGTTTTGTCCATACATAACAATTTTATTATTATTATTATTATTATTATTATTTAATATAAACTTTAATCCATCCACTTCCTATCCATAAATACCTTCTTTTAATTTTCCTATTTAAAGACAAACATACTTTTTCTTATGTTTTAACCAACAAATTAATTAAGGTTGTAGTGAGGTAGTAAACTACCTTTTTTATCCTTAATTATCAGGGGTCTCGAGTTTGAATTTTGAAAATATTAAAGTTATCTTTGATATATAGTTAGTACAAATTTTTTTAACGTACAATTATTATAATCGAAATTAAAGCATATTCGATTATCGTGTTTTTTTTTTTTTAATTTAAAAAAGGGAAAATGCACAAGTACCTCCTCAACCTATGCCCGAAATCCCAGAGACACACTTATACTATACTAAGGTCCTATTACCCTCTGAACTTATTTTATAAGTAATTTTCTATCCCTTTTAGGCCTACGTGACACTAGTTTGAAAAAAATAATCAACCAGTGTTGGGCCCACAAGATAGTGTCACGTAAGTCGAAAAGGGGTAGAATATTATTAATAAAATAAGTTCAGGGAGGTAATATGACCTTTATATAGTATAAATATATCTCTGAGATTTTGGACATAAGTTGAGGGGGTACTTGTGCGTTATACCTTTAAAAAAAACATGCTTTATATTTAAGATAGAGGTAGATAACTAGTGTACTTTTTATCCTATTCTAATTATAATTTAAAATTGATCAGTGGGTATCATGATCTCCATTATGAGATAATTAAGTAGTTGTAGCTTTGATACATGAATGGAGATTCTTAAAGAATTAATTAAGAAATAGTGTGTATAGCGAGTACAAAGTTCTTATCTTATCTCGTGAAAATAGAAAGAGTGTTTTTGAATAAAGCCCTTAATTATATTGATTATAATAGTTTTTCCGCAAGATGAAAAGAAAACATTTTCAATCCATCGTCAAAAAAATTCACTTGCCTATCGCCGATATATATTTAGAATATACACTAATTATATAACGGATAAAGTTTCTTTTTTAAATAAAAAAATACTTTTTATTATAGACGTAATTTGATATTTTTTATTTTTTATTTTTCATCTGATGTTCGATATTTATGTTAAAGTTCGATTTTGTTAGAAGCAATTCACAAACACATCTTTTTTGGGTTATTTATAGAAGAAATTAAGGAATTAAAGGTTGGAAATGCTTGCAATACTTAAATTATATAACAATTTGGGGTTAGAGTTTGTTAAAAACACTTACTAATTATAGTAAGCCAGCCTAAAATGTGTTTTAATTTGTTATTTTCAATTAATAAAAAAAATAATTATATTTTTAAGTATGTAACTTAGATTCTTTTATTTTTATTCGTTTCCATTCTAAGCAATTGATAAGTCATTAAGAAATCATTTGATAGTTGGTTAGAATTATACGAATATCAATTATAAAAATATCATTTTATTATATATTCTATTCTGCATAAAATGATACATTAATTTCTTCGTAGATTTTTAAATTACAAATCGGAAATATAAATTTTTTTTTTCATCACATTGCTTTATGGACTTATGTCTTTATACACAAGCTAGTCTTTTTTTGCTTGGCATACACGTAAATGGTTGACCATAAGACCTTAAATTTGTATATTTTCATGTTTCTTTCATCTCAAATTATTTATCGTAGAATTATAAAAAAATTTTAAAAAAACTATTCTATCCTCTATTTTTATCTTAATTAAGATATAGTCTCACTTCGTAAATATTTATGTGCCATATCTCATTTATAAGATATTCGTAGTCTTAAAAAATAATTGATAGTGTAAAAAAAAATTACGTTTATCTTGAATTTTCTAAAATAGTACCATACTATATGCAAAATAAAGGTCAAATTTAAATATTTTTATGAATTAATAAAATGCATGCTTCTATCATCTCTTGATCACCTAATTTGTTTATTAATTAAGATTATTAAATAGCATTAAAAAATTAAGTAAAGTTAGTTATGTTAGGTGAACCCTCTTTCATGCATGGAGAAATTAATAGAAAAAAACAAGAAGAAAGAAAGTTAAATACTTTTTTTCGTTTTAGTTTACGTGAGATAGTTTGAATCACGCGGAAAAAAAAATCATGGTCTAAGAAATGCTATAGCATTTATATGATTATAAAACTTTTTAAGTAGTCTTAATTAATGTCATAACATTTGTGTGGTTATAAAAGTTATTCAGGATAAATATGAGTAAATTAATTATTTTAAAATATAAAATAATATTTTTTTAAAACGATAAAGCAGAAAGCATGTCATATAAATTAATAATTATTTTCAGAACTCGAACTCGTGACCTATATTGGTCCAAGCTAGGCTTCCCTTTCTAGTAGACTTGGTTTTCTTATAGACTCATATATTAGGTTCATTAACATGGTTCATATACCACAAATTCAATACAATATATCTATTTTGAATGTATACAAATAAACACCTACATTCGTATAAAATTGAACAAGTAGACACACGTGTCCTACATGACATAATATACTTTGAACGCCACATATGACACAAAATTGTCATGTAAGGTGTCACGTAGGACGAATGCGTCTATTTGTTAAATTTCATAATAGTTTAAGTGTCTGCCAGTGCACACCGACGTTATAGTTACTAACTGACGTCAAGTTAAATGTCATGTTTACGAATCAGATTTTCGAACTTCAAATATATATCTAGCCCATTGCAATACATGTGTAACGTATACATAAGATCAAAATTAGGTGCGTATTTGACTCTCTCTACTCTCGCCTCCGCTCGTCTCTCTCCCAATATTTGGTCCAACATACATGTATTTTAGTTCATTCACATGTATCCGAAAAGTGTTACTCCGACTCTCTCCCTATTTTAATGTAACCCGATAATAAAAATATATATGTTTAAACGTATTTGATATGAAATTATTAATCGAGTCACCGAAAAACAAATGATAAAAAATTAGAAACACTTCCATTGAGTTCGAACAAAATCCTCAGGTAAAATCCATGGTTTTTGCTCATAATCTTTCTCCCATTATATTACTCGAATTCTCTCTTACTTCTCCAGGTTCTACAAATTCTCTGCAAAAACCCCAAAATATTTTACCTTTTTTTGTTAGATTTGATAGCCATTTTGTGTTTTTTTTTTTGTAAACTATGTAAATAGACATCAAATTCGTATTTTTTTTGGATATATATTCGATGATTAATGATTTTTCTGGTTTTTCTGATTTTCAGGAGAAGAATTTCATCAAAGTGCAGAAATTCACAAATGGGTTCTGAAAATTTGAGTCTAATTGATACAAGAAAGCGTGCAAATTTTCGGCTTTGTAACGTTTCAGGGTATTAATGCACTCTCATCTGTGTTTTTTTATTCTAATTTTGTTTAATTTATATTGTTAGTGAGATGGGTTGATGTGATATAGTTGCGGAATCAGGATTTTTCATAATATAAAGAAAGTAAGCACACGAAGAACTAATTTTTAGCTTATATATATATGCAAAATGTAATTTTTCGGGGTTCGAGTATGTCTAGCTGTATTCGTGAATGTGATGAGATAGATAGGGGTAATAGACATTAGACAGTGCTAATATAGTCTCTGAAACAAACTTGAATCCAACACAAGCACTATTATAATATATATTTATAGTTGATTACAAGTTACAACTATAATGCGCACAATGAAGTAAGAACGCACTAACTAAGGAGAGATTAACATAGAAGAAGAGATACTAGAACAGTGGAAGGGGATGAGATAACTGACAACCAAAGCTTCAACATAATTGTCTAACCGTTCTTCTAACTTCTAGTCCTTTTTAACAAATGCTTACTGGGCCTGGATTCCAAATAAAAGACTCTAATAGCCCATAGGCCCTTACAGAGTGTCAGAGTCAGTTTGGTTCACAAGTCACAACAGACTCGATTATTGGAGTTTCAGTTTGAAGCACATTTGTCATTGTGTATAGTGAGTTTTTTATTTTAAAAATCTAGTCTTTTGGTGTAGAAATTATCATTCTTTATGTTTTGTGCATATCTTTTTATATGTAGTAGTCTTTATTTTTGGTAACTGTGGTGTCCAGGCTGGTTTGCATGCACCTTGACTAGTGTTTTGTCTTAAATGGGATTTGAACTTGTGACCTCATGGTGCTCAACCCACTTTCGTGGATCGCTAGGCCACATTGAGTGCTTTTATATGTAGTAGTTGAGAGTAAAGAGTTCATTTTTTTTTTAGGAATTCTTGAAGCATTTTAAAAATATTTTCTATTTTAAAAGTTCTTGTTTATAGTAGTTTCATCCTTTTTAGGAATATAAGAGTGCTATCTTTTATTTTTTTATTTTTGGAATGGACTAGTACGGAAATAGTGCCAAACAAAGTGGAACGGATCGAGTAGTAAGGTAGGATAGCTGAGATAGCATTTTGGTACTCTCATGGGTTACTATGATATCGAACTGATTGGTATTTTACTTGCTATCCAATTGCCTTTTACTTATGAGAAATGAGCTGCTGATTGAAGATCAAATCATGTTGTTAGTGTTTATTATTGAGGGTAGTCTCTCATCTTGTGCATGTAATGCTGGGTCAGTTATAAGATGGATCTGCTGGAAATTCATGCCAAGGACCCGAAGTTTCATGTTTTGTTTATTCCTGGAAATCCAGGTTGTTATAGTTTGTAAGCCACTGAATCTATGTTTTTGTACGTGTTAATGAAGTGTTACGGTAAATAAACTATGTATACTGCTGCAGGTGTTATCTCATTTTATCTTGATTTTCTGGAATCACTCTATGTTCTGCTGGATGGAACTGCATCTGTGACAGGCAAGATACAGTTTCACATCTTGAATAGCGAGATTCCTGATCAGCTAGAAATACTCATTTGTGGTGTTAAAATATGAACTTTTGTACTAATTGTTCCATTTTTCGTTTTGTTTCTTTCAGCAATCTCACACATTGCTCAAACAGAAAAGGTAATGCCTTTAGGCCAACATCAATTTGAATACTGGCAGCTGGTTCACAACCTCCCTACTCAGCTTAAGTTTGCTTATATTGTCTAAGATCACCCTCATTTTCTTCAGTTCCCATGTCTTAATGAATTAAGCATTATTTCAAGACATAAAAACATTTTGACTATCGCAATAACCTTTGAACTGCAAACAGCATGTATTTGTTGCTTACCTCTATGATTTGTCATCCCCTTCATTGCCTAGTACCTTTCTTCACTACCTCCTTATTCTTTTGAGTACCATGTTACAATGGCTACTTTTCTGATTCAAACGGGTGCAATATGGGAATGAGAGCTTCACTTGGATTCATCAAAACTTTACAAATTAGCAAAAAGTTGCCCCTACCCTTACCGCATAGTCCCATAACCCTTTAATCAGATATATACCAGGAACAATTGTACGCGCATTCACAAACTACGGGTTACTGAAACTTTGCTGGAGTTTATGAAGCTCCTTTAGCAAAGGGGAGTTAGGAGGATCATATGCAGATAGTCTATCCATAAGGTTTTAAAAATTGAGGTTGGCGCGTTGAAGTAGTATAAAGTATGAAAAGAAACTTGGTTAAATACATTTTTGCATTGTTCAATTCCTACTATAACTTTTTCTCTTAATTCTATATTCCTAAGCTTTATTCCTGCTTCTTGGGATAAAATTCATAGGACAACAGGTTTAGATTCCTAGTCTTTGCCAAGTATTTATATTTCATAAAAGACAGTTTCTTTGCAGGAGAAAAAAGTAGGAATAGTTACAAAACCTAAAAAGTACCCTAATTAATATGTATAAGTGGTCAATTCAAGAATATTTGAACTAAAAGACTGGAGACCAATGAGACATGTCTATCATGTATATATATACTCTCATGTCTTTCAGATATGTGTACACCAACTGTTCTTCTATCCATGACAAGGGATCATCGTGAACTGGAACCTCTTCTTAAATACAAGCATCGAAAGACTAACATGGTATCTTACTACTTCTGAACTCCATTAGCATTCAATATGACTCTATGTGGAACTAAAAGACCGTCTATTAAAAAGGATGCAGTGAGCTAAGTCGTAATGAAGCTTTGGTATTGCTGTGCAAGTTAGGTTGCACACATCATTCTATTTGGAACATGTGATATCCATTTGATAAAATGGAGTCTCAGTTTTGAGTTGCTGTAAGGGCCTCTGGTGTTTGTTCTTCCTTTCTGTTATCTTTACTCCTTCTAACCCTTAATTTTAGTTCACAGTTTGATTGAACTAAGATTTGTCATAGACTGACTCGATAGTCTTTAAAGATGAATATTCATTGGTGTATGTTAATATCTTGTTTTACACTTTCAGCTGGCACTAATACTCCAACAACTGCATGGCTAACATAGTTGTATGATTTGTTCCAATTGCTAGAATTGGGAGCATGGAAGGCTGTTCTCACTGCAAGAACAAACAGATCACAAGGTAATTTTCTTATCACATTTTAGAATTTTTGTAAAAAAGAAATCCTTTGTTTTTCGGGGAGGGGGTGTGGCAGATGGGACGGTGAAAAGCATATCGTTAGCAATTCTTTTATGGTTAGGGTGCCAATAGCACTAATATTTCCTCATTAGTGCTATATCTATATTAATGGAACGTTGAAATTACCATTCATTTTGTGGCTAAAGGATGTAGTCAAGAGCAGTTTTTACTCATACTCATTATTGGATTAGCTTCGTCTATTCTTCCTCAGAAGGAAGTTCAACGTCTATATCGGTGTTTGAGGGCATGGAGCAATGCGTAATCCACAGGGCATAAGTCCCATCAGTATTCAGTTTTACATTTCAATAATTAATATTATAGTAGGAATAGGATTTGTGCAATTTCGAACAAGGAATAGGAATAGGATTTGTAAATAGTATCCTATTTGGAGTTCGTAGGTTGCTTTTGCTTTAGCTCTATTAAAGTCATCTATCAGATATCTAGTCTTTGGTGTGGGAAGAATTTGAGTATTAACAAAGAGGGATTTAGAAAAAAACAATGGGATTGTGTAAATTACATCTATTTTTATAAGTTCCAAAAGGCGTGAGCCTTCTTCTTGTGGTACGTCATGTGCCTTGCTTAGTAGGGATGCTCCCAACAGAACTTACAGCTCGCTATCCCCCCAGTATGTCTTTTCGTATGCCCACTCCAGTTTGCGCCCCAGGAATCGCCATAAAAGTTCCTTTCAAAACAATGGTCTATATCAATCTGCATTCTTGATTTAATTTGTTTCAAATCTTTTTTTCAGATGAACTTCATAGAGCATGAACTTCAGGATGTTGAAGTTCCTATAGTACTGGTAGATATTCAGATTCTCAGTTTCTGGCTGTGTTAGAAGTTTCATGTGTTGTAATATTAACTTATGCTATTGGCTGATTTTGATCTCCGTTCTTAGGTTGGTCATTCTATTGGATCATACATATCTCTAGACATTTTTAAAAGATTCCAAGGAAAGGTGATGAGAATGCCTTCTTTATATTATGTATATTTTTTTTTCACTACCATGCCTCTTTATATCAAAATTCTAATTGTCATTTTGATACTTCTATTTTGGTTTCTAGGTGGCATACTGCATTTGCTTGTATCCATTTCTAGCTGTAAATACCAAGTCTTCAACACAATCTATTATTAAGAAGATTGCAGCGTAAATCTCTTGTTCTTTTTTCCATTTTCTGTTCTCTATGCTAAGTGAGAGCTTTGTACTCCCTTTCTGTCCATTTTGGGACCAGCGAGTACTTTGTTTCTCTTACATCAGTTCTATACCTTTGTTTTCAATCCTCAATGAAAAATTTGTAGAATCCATTAATATTATATTATGTACTTTGAGTAACGAGCATGTGCAATCAGATTGCTTTTAGCTCTAAATTATTAAATTCTCTTTGCAGATCATATGACTTGATTAGCATTTCCAACTAAGTGGATGTAGTTTTTATTTTTCAACATGTAACTTCTATTGTTCTAGTTTGTATGTCCATTTTTCTGATTGCAACTGATCCTTGCCTCTGTTTTTCTTGTTTTAAGAAGCTCTCCGAACTGAAGTTGTACATTTAGAGTTTGAGCAATTTCTAATTTATTTATCTCGGATTTAATTCGTGGCATCTATCAGAAATATCCAATAAACAAATTGAGGGACACTTTTGATTTTGAGTATATTATCATTTCTTTTCCTGTTTGTGTGTGATATTAGCTAGGGCATTGTTTTCCTCATCCAATTACTGTGACAAAACTGATGTTCTTTGGTTATAACTTCTGTAGATCTCGCACCTTATCTACAGGCTTTAGTTCAATTGTAGCAATTCTGGGATTGTTACCAGTCTGGATCTCCAGGATTCTGGTGAAAAACTCTGTGGGAAATTCCTGGTCCCCAGCTGCAGTGGAGGCTCTTTGTTCACATGTCCTCAGGGTGAGGATCAATTTCTTATGGTTCTCTTTATCGCTGGTGGTAATCATATCTGAAGTATTAGATCAACCAGTTACTCACTTCTGTTTAGCATAAATGAGTGATGAGTTCTACTTGCCAAGTTGATCTGTAAGTCAATTCTTTCCCAAAATGCCAAGTCAAAGCTCTTACCAAAACAATTACGAAAAGCCAAACCACGTCAATTTTGATGGCAAGCAAACCATGCCTCCTTTTTCCCCTCTCAAAGCCA
This sequence comes from Solanum peruvianum, assembly GCA_027705065.1. Classification (NCBI taxonomy): domain Eukaryota; kingdom Viridiplantae; phylum Streptophyta; class Magnoliopsida; order Solanales; family Solanaceae; genus Solanum; species Solanum peruvianum. Next base: position 3,323,280 of record JAKWJD010001755.1, read on the forward strand.
TCAAAGGTGAAATACATCATGTAGGCAAACATGGTCAAGTCCTAATTTTTACGAGGATAATTACACTTCAGATTCAGATTAGTTTAAATCAGCTATAGGAATCCTTAATCAGTATCCATTTGTGTTCATTTCATTCCTCTATCTTCTAATATCTTTTAGGACAATGATTTTTCAAAATCTCACATATTTCCTTAGGCTCTTATAATATTTCTTACCAAACTTATATAACTGTTGTCAAACAAGTGTTCTTTTAATGACTAACCTCAATTTGACTATTTGGTGTCACATATAAAGACACGTTGCTCCTTTTTTTTTGCTTGGTTTATACGGATTCCTAGAAAGTAGAAATTGTTGGTCTTTTGAGACTTTCCTCCATGTGTTTTTAGATTTACTTTGTCACACTTACGGACCGTGCAATTGGAGGTCCACAACAGACACAACCAAACAATCTCGTAGAACAACTTATTATTTACCTCTCCATGTGCAACTTGTACTTATTGACGAATATTTGCATTGTTATGTCTCCTTATTTCTAAGTAACTCATCTTGTGGATATGTTGGGGATTAGAATATCAAATTAACTGTGTTTACAACTTTAGTAGGTATCCTCCTATCATATAGTTTTCTGGTAGGACTCCTCTATTTTAGCCATTCTATTTTAATTCTGTATTTTACATTTTCATCTACCAATGCATTTCTCTAGAGCCTTAGCCTAAATATATAAATAGTCTGCATTTTGGAAACTGCTATCTCATCTAGTCTCACTCTAATTTCGTTTCATGTTAACTGAAGTCTAAACTTGCTATTCATATTTACTATCTACTCTTCCTAAATCTTAATGCTCTAGATTCATCCTCTGTCCTTCAAGATTTTGATCGACTCTCCTAATAGTTGTCCATTAACACGGTTTTATGTCCGAACAGTACTCACCAATCTCGTATTCTATTGGTTAACTCATCATAACTAGGGTAAAAAAGTACACTCTTGGTAGATCCATGTATAAACCCACTGTTATTTGGAAATCCTCCATATTTCAGCCCACTGTTTTGGTGTCTTATGATGGCTCCTTGTAGATTACCTAGTTGCTGAAACGTTTTATGACGGCTTGTTGTGATTACCTAGTTACTGAAGAATTATGTAACTAGATGGCTGCAGTTTGCTTCTAGTTCTACTCGCTGTGATCTTGAGGGCAACTGTTCAAAACGAAGTACAATATCAATAACCTCTATTTGTCTATTGGTTTCATTGCAGTTTTCATCAAGAAACAATTGTTTTTTTGTTCTTTGTGGTACTTGATATTTTAAAGTCACACATCTATATCTTTTTTTTAGTTTGAATACTAATCGTTGTTGCCCACTGCAATATGCTTTTCAGTACCATACCGTTCAGAACATGCTATACATGGCAATGACCGAATTCGAAAAGGTAAATTTATCCTTTTACGTGATATATATTGATCCAAGGGTATTCATTATTTGATCCAGTGCGACCTACTTTCAAGTTGGTTTTAAGTTCCACATGTTGGATCCTCCAAAGTAGTGCATATTTTGCACATTTTTCATGCAAAATATTCTTATTAAAGATAATGGTGGTTATGGAAGCTATTGACTGTAATTTTTCATATAAAGGGTGAAAAAACCATGTGTTTTTTGTTGCACGACAGCTGCATGTATCATGTATGTCACACTAATAGCTTGGACCACAGTCTAGGGCAGGATTCTCCCATAGAAAAACATTAATTTTCAACTGCCCCAAAACCATGCATATTGGTAAATCTTCCGTAGAAGTTTTCTCTGTCTATCCTAATTATGCGTTCTTTCTCCTTCTGTATTAGCTTTCTGAGGTACCTGATTGGTCATTTATGAGGGAAAAGAAAAGTCAGATGGCATTTTTGTTTGGAGTCGACGATCACTGGGGTCCCTTAGATCTTTATGAAGAGGTAAATACTGTTTGACTGTTTATTTGATTGAGAAGATTTTTCCCTTTTATATTTGCAATGTGAAACTACAAAGATTTACCGTTTCTATGATGTCACGTTAACGTTAGATCCGGCTACGACCAGCATTCTTAAAACTTCTCATGCTTTATCATTTTAAATCTGCTGTGCAAGCTGACTGTAAGAATCAATTTAATGAGTTTTTAGGAGGAGATAATATATAGAATTTCTATTTAAATTCTACAATATGGTCGAAATTACTGCATTTTGGAAATAAGAGAAATGAGCATGTTGTTTAAGACTTCCAAGTGTGTTTGCCTAGGTTATCAGTTTATTCATTGTTTAACATTTTACAATATAATGATCCCTACATAACATTATGAGCTTGAAATTAACAAAATAGATGTATTCAGTTGTAAATTCCATTGATGTTGCTGAAGAATGTAAATTCCCACAACAACTTGATCATCTTATTGCACCTAAGGGTATAGCTTCGTGGTCAATGAAACTTGGTTGAGTTCAAATCCTAGCAGAGGCAAAAACACTTGGTGATTTCTTCCGATCTATTCAATCATGATCGATAGAGTTACTGGATACATGTGCTGGTGGGAGGTAGCTGGTACCCGTATACTTAATCGAGGTGCGACAAGTTGGCCCAGACATCACGGTTATATATATATATAAAAGGGATGTGAACTCTTGCCACGACTTGATTATCTTATTAGAAACCATTGTCAATGATCAATTCTCAAAGAACTAGGAAGTGATTAACTCATTTGTTAGTGAAATTAGATATTGACAAAGTGAAGCTGTGAGTTGAAATGACGAATTTGAGATTTACACTACTTAAGTAAAGTATGTATATCCTATTTTCGATGTCCCAAATGTGATGGAGTGAATGTGTGCAGTCTAGTTGAGTTGCCTTGATATCATATCAGCCTTGTTCAGGTGCACCGTGAGGCTCGAGTTGTCTACTTGAGTTGCCTAGATATAACGTCTACGTATCTCTGTCAAGAAATATATAAACTGAAAGCTGCCCGTATACACTCTTATTTTCTAATCACTTGCTTGATATTTGATCTAATAACCACTTTTGTTCTTACAGATCTCCAATAAGGTACCAGGTGCTGTTGTAGCAGTAGAAAAAGAGAATTTTACTCATGCTTTTTCTTGCACAGAAGCTGGCTCATTATGGGTAGCTAAGCATGTTTCTGGCTTAATCAAGAATTATTTCTCAAAAATAGACTCCGAGTAGACGCTATCTCTTTCTGGAGACGCCTTCAGGCAGTCAATAAAATCGAGCTAATAAGTGATCGATTGTTTCTGGTTCAACAAAATTCAGATCATTATTTCAAGAGAATGTTTGATTTTTATGAAATTTATATCATATATTGTATCAAAGACAACAATGGTAAGTGTTCAATTTCAACTCCTAGGAACTGAAGTTGGTTTTGAGAGAGCTAAGTATATTTTTTGTGTTATGTCTTAAACATTGTTCCTTCAAGTGGTTATTTGTGCACTTTCGTCCGGTGACGATCGAGTAAGAGTCTCGAACCTTGCTTGCATTCGAGGGCTCGTCTTAACAGTCAATGAAGTCGATGAGAATCATGCAAGATTCGACATCAAATTTGGGCAGAAACAAAAAATATTAGGGTTTTTTTTTTCATCAGCTGAAGTCTTGGTAAGCAAAATATTCAAGAAATGTACTAATGGTAGCTCAAACACCATCATCGTTAAGAGTTGTTTGGTGTGAGGTATGAAGTATAATAATTTCAGAACGAAAGGTAGAATTATTTTATCTCACGTTTGGTTGGAGGTATTAGGTATTCTTGGATTATTTATCTCACCGTTTTGTTATAGTAAGGGGGGACGAGTTATTCTCTCTCTCTCTCTCTCTCTCTCTATATATATATATATATATATATATATATATATATATATATATATATATATATATATATGGTGGAATAACTTATCGTGCGATAACTTGTTTTCAACTAACGACCCTTTAAAGCTATAAAAGAAAAGAAAAACTTAACTAATCAATGTAGGTGGAGTTGTCTAGCTTATTAGTACTACTACTCTTGTACTTCTTTGAGTCTAATTATTATTTGTGATATTCTTATACTTTGATTATTGTTATGGTTTGTTATGACTATTATTTAGGACGATACGATATGTTCGCTCGTCTATAAAATTTTGTCACGATTATCTTCATTTATGTTATTTCTTTTTCTTTTTTTTTTTTATAATTTTACTTTGGACTATTTTTTTTAAAGCAAAAGTCGAAAGACGACAACCTCTCTACTTTGCATACATTCTACTTTACTTGTGGAGTTACACTAAGTTTATTGTTGTATTATATACATTTTCAATCACAATTTAAACTTTTTTCTAAAAAAAAAGATATCAGTTATTTTTTTAAGAGAAAAAGGATAAAAATACCTTTGAACTATCGTAAATGTCACGTGTCCCTATTTAGTCTTTCGCTAGAGTGAAGATCATATATGCTCTAGTTTTGGACAACAGGAGCACCAATATCCAAAAATATGACGATGAATATCTGCATATCATTTACGATAGTTAGAGGGTATATTTGCGTTTTTTTCTTTGCCATTGATTGGTAATGTTATTTGTAGCAATGGCTGCAGAAACCAATGAAGAGGGGTGTGAGCCCCCATTGCAATGATGAAACTTGTTTTCTTTTAACATGAATGGACATGTAATTTATGGTTGCAAAGTGACCCCCTTTTATCATAAAAAAAAAATTAAATTTTTGTAATAATTGTTTGCAGCCAAAAATAAATTTGTACAAAAGAGTCTGTCCACCTATTTCTCAGAGGGGAAAAAGGTATTTTTTTTTAGGTAGTCGAAAAAATATATCTGAATTATTATTTTTATTACGAGCTTTATATATCAACTATCAGTTGTTATTTTTTTCTACCTGAATTATTACTATCTATGCACTAAAACACACTTCAACTGTCAATTAATAGTTTGGAAAATGCACAAGTACCTCCTCAACCTATGTCCAAAATCTCAGAGACACACTTATACTATACTAAGGTCCTATTACTCCTGAACTTATTTTATAAATAATTTTCTATCCTTTTTCGTCTTACGTGACATTATTTTGTGGGCCGTTGACATTTTTTTCAAACTAGCGTCACGTAGGCCGAAAAGGGGTAGAAAATTATTTATACAATAAGTTCATCGGGTAATAGGACCTTAGTATAGTAAAGCGTGTCTCTGAAATTTCGGACATAGGTTGAGGGGTATTTATGCATTTTCCCAATAGTTTAGTAAAAAATAAACAATTGATAATTGATGTGTAAAACTCGCAAAAAGATGATAGTTGAGTCATCCTAATAACATCTACACGTAAATTAATCTTCTTAAAATGTGAAATTTGTAAGCACGAAAATAAGATAGATTCAAATTAGGGGAGGACAGATATTTAAGTACGAATTCGGGTCAAAATGAGTAGCTTTTGTTCGAATAATGTATTTAAATTTTAAAATCATGTTGGCCATGAAAATTTCAAATTTGAAAAACAACTTATAACATGTTTTTCTATTATTTTTTCAGTATGAACCCTATTTTAAATATCTTTTTACAAATAATATAATTAAACACAACCCTATCTTCAACTCTAATTCCATAAACTTCACTTCAAACAAAGTAAAAAAAATTACTTAAAATATATGCTCAAACTTTTGAATTCGTCATTCTAAAATTTAAAATATGTAACATTAAAATTCTGACTCTACGTCTAAAATATTTGTTATATTATTTCATATTAACGATATATATATATATATATATATATATATATATATATAACTTAAACTCGTATCGTGACATGCTATTCTACTTAACTAGGGTTTCTTTAGCTTCTCAATCATTATATTTTTTTTTTTTAAAAAAAAAGCCACCCAATTGTACTATTTTATCAGAGAGTTTACTATTTGTATTTATGAGTTGTGGCCTACCCTTGACTGCCCCTAAAGTTTATAGATTTGTCATGAAATACAAGAAATCTCTGAATTTACTTTAATGCTATATTCATTTTCTTAATTCTTTTGTCTTTAATTTGCATTCATGACCTAGTTGGTTAGCAAGTGGATAAATCATTATTTATATTATTTTATTTTTTCATTCGATGTTTAGTATGTACGTTGCAATGGAATTTTGAAAAATATATTTTTATCCTATTTACTAGAGCTTAAAGAATTTTTACAAAGGTTAGAATGTTCGAATCTGATATCTTATTGTATTTCTGCAGATATTTCTCTTTAATTTTAATCGAATAATTAATAAGATCGTAAATAAAGTAATTGTTTTTCCATAATTTCAAAATCTCAATTGGTTTTGTATGCATATACTAAACCACCGTGATAAAATGATAAATCTAATCTGTAGTTTAATTAGTTGATTATCTGAATTCCTATCTTGTTAGTGAAAGTTCGATTCATTAACTTGTAATTCATTCCTCATTTCCCATCCCATACCCACCCACCCCCTAAAATATTAATAAATATATAACAAAAAAATTTAATCCACATTAGCAAAGAACTTAATAATGATGATTTTGTACTTAACAAGGCTCAAAATTCACTAACGCGATATAACTAATCGGAGTGCTTACCGTATATTGAAACTAGATAATTGAGGTTAATTATAACGTTTTATTCGTCGAAGAAGATTTATTCATTGAATTTAAAGTCAAAACTAGCTTTCGCTCAATGTACCATCTGGTATGTGTAGGGTTAATAGGTTGATGACTCTCATGAATTTTTATCGACATAATTATTCTATTCGATTTCTTCCATGTCGACTCATCACATCCTCGATTAAAAGGCTTTTTGATTAAAGAGTACAAAAACCATTATTATTTCACAATATTCATGGGTGGTCCTTGCTTTCATTTATTTAACTTTTAACATACATATTTTCTTTCTTCTTCATATGAGATTAATATTTTTCACTTAAACCAAACACCAAAACATATTTATTAATAAAAAAAAAATTACTTATAACTTAATCATGGTAAAAAAAAAGTACATTCTTATTACTAAATCATAATTAATTTATAAATATTTTCACATCAATTTATATAACTTACATGATAAAATTTAATTAAGAAGATTTTATTTTACTTTAACAATAAGTTTTTGTCAAAAAAAAATGAAATTACAGTGCTTGTTTCATTATTTTTTTATAGTTTTTTATTGGAAAAAAAAACTTTAAATTAGTAATTTTTCTCTCTACATCATGATTTTAGCTTCATTATATCTTGTATAACTTATTTTAAATTATAAATTCTTTCTAGCGTTAAAAGTGTCATTTTTAATCAAATATCATCGCATAAAGTGAAAACAAACAAACGAGGGAGTAATATTTAATACAAAGATTAATATGCTCTTGACTTCGTAAACATATCTATGTTCTTACTTTTTCACTACATTAACCTGAAAATATAGGGAGAACTGATTTTTTAAGTCACTTATGATTTATTTTAATTTTGTGGTTTATTTTTTTATAAGAAAACCTCATTTTTTTTCAAATAAATGCTCTAAAAAAGACCTTTTTTTGGATGATAAAAAGACATTTTCTAATTATATTTAAAATGGCAAAAAATCTCATTTCTTAGAAAAGAAAAAACATATCTTAGCAATCTATTCTAGTAAGTTAAATTAAATCCATAAAGCAAATTTTATTTATTTATTTTGAATGTGTGAATAAAATTTTAAATTGATAATTTTAAATGATTTAGAAATTACATATTAAGTGTATGAATATAATTAACTTTGATATATTTTGAAGAAAACTATATGAATTTAAGCCAACAGACAATACTACACATTTTATTGTGTTTGGAGATGGACAAACACAATAAATAAAATTTATCTATAATTTTTTTAATGATTATTAACGTTCGATTACATAGCGAATCTGATCAAAACATTGATTAGTGGATCGTGGTAATGTTTCACGTGAAACTTAATTCAAGTAGAAGACACATGGACCGTGTAATAGTCCACGTGAAACTTAGTTCGAGAAAGAAATCTAGTTCACTCATAAAAGAATAATCGTTATCAATCTCAAAAATCTGAATATCAAAATAGATGAAATAATTGTCTCCATTTCTATCACTAAGTAAAAAAATGTCATCAGAGATGAAATCTATAAGTGTACCAATATATTCGACAAGTCGATGCAACGCCCTTTCTCATTATCATCTATCGTGTATGAAATAAAAAATTCTTAAATATGATTTTAAGAGAAGAAATTAAACTATCTATTCCGACCAAACAGAACACGGAATAAAATTATATTTCATATATTTGAGGCTTAAAACACATGTTGTAAACTAGTAGGAAGCTCACAAAACATGTAATTAAATCTAAATGGCTGGCAGAAAATCAATTGCTTATCATTTTATTTATTTTAATGAATCTTAGATCATTATACCTTCTGTATTTGTCAGATTTTTAATAATTTAATTACTCATTCATGCACTATATATTTTAATTACCTTAATTAATCTCACTTGCATATTAATTAATAATAATAATAATTTCATTTAAATAATATCTACTTGTGTGTATCAATCAATAACTAAGTTTGTTATTTTAATTGAACGTTTCGATTAGTTTTTATTAAATTACTTTATTTGTCTTTTAGTTAGTTAAATTAATAACATAAAATATATCATTTTATTTTTTAGTTATACTTGTTTATTTAAAAAAAATTCTATAATCAAAATTTCAAGGCAAATATTTATAACATAACAATCACTTTAACTTAAAAAAATTGTTTTCAAAATAAATATTATTTTGAAAACGTAAAACTTGACAATTATTTTAATGATATTTTTGAATTTTTGATTTGAGGTATTAGTTAGTTTCTTAAATAATTTCATTTAATTATTTATACTAAAATGATGAATTTAATATCTTATATTAAATGTGAGATGAAATAATCCAATAAGATATTTTTCACAATTGTTCAATCTAGAAATAAAATCGATAAATCATCTATTATTTTTTTAACGAACGTGAAAAAAAATTAAAACGACGATTAAATTGAACAAGAAAAAGGGGCTGTCATCAATAAGTTAAGTCAACTAGCTGTTACACTATCGTAAAAATTAAGGTACCTTTAATTTATATATTATTTTATATTCGCTTATTTTTTAATTTCTAAAAAAAAATAACTTTAAAAATAAATAAAAAATTTTATTTCACTTAGTACGAAATAATTTATAGCTTCACTTATTTTAGCGGATTGAATATCAAAAGTTTGTACGCTATTCGTCAAAAGAAACTATTATTTTTATCAGAAAATAAAAGTAGGAAGAGAAATTTAAATAAGTTTTTACGATTAAAAAAGAACGATTTTCCAAGACGAAAGAGAGAATTAAATTTTTTGTTAAAATAAAATAAAATTTTGCCATTATACATATATAAAACAATCTTAATTCTCTCTGTCTTTGCAATTATATGATGCCAAATATTATATATCTCAAAAAAAAAAACTCATTATAATCTATGCTATAATAATAATAAAGTAAAAATATTGATTAATTAATCGTAATTTTAAAACGGTATATAAAATCATCTTTATGCTTCTCATATTTTTATTGATTTAATATAAATATTAATTACGAATAATATTTTACAAAAAGTAAAAAAAATAAAAAAAAATATATATATATATATATATATATATATATATATATATATATATATATATATATATATATATAAATTTGGGTGACCTTAATATAAATACTGTCATCAATTAGTTGATTCAACTACCTGTTACGCTATCATCAACATGAAGATACTTTCTCCTTTCTTTTTTTTTTATCCGTTTTCGAAGTTTGATATTCATATTAAAATTCAATTAAATTTAAATTTTACGCAAAAAAAAGTTTCAAATTAAAAGGGTAAAACACTCCCTTACGAAAATAACCACGTACTCATAAAGAGTCGAACTCGTAACCTCTAATTAAAATACAATGTCTTTTAAGCTCGTTTTTAGTAACAATAAGTTATTTCTGAACCAACATGGATTATGATACATTGACGAGAGCGTTTCACCCTTAATCAGATGTCTCATGTTCGACCTCTGGGTATGAAAAAAGATCGTTGGAAACGCCACCCTCGAAAGGACCTCGTAGTGCGCGATCCAAATTTGGTCGAGGCTCTAACATGAACTCCGAATATCGAATGAAAAAACAAAAAGAAAAGTTATTTCCGAGTTGTTACGAAAATTTTAATATATATATTTATTTTTAGAAAAATTAATTTCGAAATTAGTTATCCGTTATTTCTCGACCCATTTACCCCCACATGAACCATTTATATATATAACTTTCTCCTCACTTCTTCATCCTCACTCTCTCAACAGCTTCAAAAAAAAAAAATCTCTGCAACTTTTACTTTTTCCGGCAATGTCAACTCACCGGAGAAGAATCATTCTCAGTAACGTCACCGTTAAACTCGGCTGCAGCAGTAGTTGCATCCGGCCAAAACTCTCCAGCATTTTCCACCCAAAACCCCGTAAATCCCCAAAATCTCAGACCCAAAACAAAAATTACTCAAATTACTCCTCTTGCAGTTCATGGGATACAACGACGACGACTTTCTCCCCTAATTCCGATTCTACAACCAACGAATCTTCCGATTTCAAAACCTCGAAAGCCGTTCAAGGATTCGGCCGAATCGGCGGGGAAAGCGTCGCCGTTGAAAAAGACTCCGACGACCCGTATTTAGATTTCCGTCAATCAATGCTTCAGATGATTTTGGAAAAAGAGATTTACTCTAAAGACGATTTGAAAGAGCTTTTGAATTGCTTTTTGCAGTTGAATTCTCCGTATTATCATGGGATTATCGTTAGGGCTTTTACTGAGATCTGGAATGGGGTTTTTTCTCTCCGGCCAGGAGTCGCCGGAGCTAGCTCGCCGTTCTTGCATGGCGGAAGTCACGTGACTTATAGGTGATACTCACGTGACCTTTAGGTTATAGTCACGTGACTTTTTTTTTTTCCGTAGCTCTTAGTCGGTGTTAATATTTTGTTCAAACTCTTCAAAAATATCGTAATATCGAAGAGTTTTGAAGACCCATAAATATTTAGTAATATAAAATGGGTTTTCTAGGAATAGTTTATTTATAGTAAGTTTTTATCTTTTTTTTAAAGTATTTTTATTTTTGTTTGAATTTTTAGAATTAGGAGAAAAAAAAAGGGTTCTATTTTCACAGCCTTTTTGATTTAATTAAATTGTATTTTGTTAGTGAAAGGGGTGATTAAAAATGCTGTGAAAATTGTAATCTATTATTATTAGTAATGTACTTTTTTTTATGTATCATTTTGTTTTTATTTTTAGTCAAATTTTTTCGAGTTTTACCATATATGTATAATATTATCGGTTATAAATATGGTGCACTGGATGAGATTGATATTAAGATTATTTTTATTTTTGAAGATTGTGTAAATCTAAAATAGAAGAATTTTAATTATTTTAAAAAGTTTATAATGTCACTTCATTTGGAGAGAATTTATATAATGAAATTTAAATAATTATAATATTAAATTCAGTTGCTGAAATTTAGGCAAAATAGTTGAAATTCAGTAAAATATGCCTTTAGGTTTGGATAAAAAATATCTAAGACATATCAATTAATTATATTAATTTGTTTTTACAAAATTGATCTTTTTTTTAGTTTTTTAGTTAAGATATATTAAAGTTAAAAAGGGTAAAAATATTTTAAAAGTGAAATAGCATGGATAAAATATCATTCTAATTAAATTCTAATCAATTTTTTTTCAAATTTAAAATATAAATTATTCTAAAATAAAAATATGTAAATTGGAATAAATGTTTTATTTCAAAAAAGTAACTTTTATTTTGTCCAAGTAAAGGTGCTACTTTTAAAAAAAGACATGTACTACTTTTTATGCAAATATGGTTGTGAAATAATATAAAGTACAAATAAAAAGATACAATACAATTTTAATTTAATTTTGCTTTAAAAATTAATATTTCGATAAGCATATTTCATTATTTCTGTAACTTGTATGAGATTTTTTATAGTCAATACGTAACGATTCAATTAACATCGAAGCACTCTATTACTAAGGTAATATCTTATCGTATGAACCTTCTATCAAAGGATCGTTTGTACAGACGAACAAATTTAAGATATATAATTAATTTTCAAATGATCATTTTAAATCTTAGACGCGATTTTAGGGAGCCTATTTTGACTTTAAAAGTGATTTTTTCCCTCCATAATTTGGATCGAAATATTAAATAATGAATTTTAATTGTTTATTAATATATATAAAGGGAACAAAGATGAGTAATACTCTGAAATTTGATGCTTCTATTCTATTCTATAAAATATAAATAAAAAAACTATATAATATAAAATATACTTTGGTCAAAGATCCTTCATGGGTTTGGAGCTGCAGTCCTCTTATGGTGGGGAAATATATACATTGGGATTTGGAAATATAAAATAAAATAAAATAATTTGGAAAATGGACCATAAAATATGAGTATAAAAAATATAAAATAGTAACAAAAAAAGACAATTGTTTTAAATGCAATTAAATGAGAGTGGTAAATAGGGTTTTATGTGAGGTTTTGGAAGTTTGTACATATACAAACAATTTAATTATCATTAAAACTAAAATGTGGTCATCCCCTCTTGATTGTTCCCCTTCCTTGACATGTGAAAATACCCCCCCCCCTCTCACCCCACCCCACTAAAAAGTTAGAAAAAGTTATTTTTGGTCCGTCGGATGATTCAGTTAGTTTGAAAGGTGAGTATTTACGTAAATAATTTGGGATCGAATCTTTTTCAACATCTTTTGAGTCGAATCTATCGTATAGGACTTACTTAATACGGTTCAGATTTCATGTATAGTTTGTACAGCGGAGGGTTTGTCTGGCTCACACGAAGAACTCACTATAGAATGCTCATTTGAAGAACATAGATTGTGATAGAGATTGTACTGTGATTACATATTATCCTGGAATTATTTTAAAAAGTTAATTTTTTAAAGATTCGTAACTTGTTTTGGATGGTTCTTACTAATTGTATTGTATTATTAGTTTGAATATCACGTATGTATTAATTATTATTTAAATTTTATCATACTATATGTATTATCAAATAATAGGTAAATACTTATTTTCTGAATCGAATTTATCGCATAGAACTTACTAATCAGATTTCATGTACACTATTACACAGTGACGGGTACATCTCGTCGACACAAAGTATTCACTATAGAGTGCTCATTCGAAGAGTAGAGATTGAGATCGAAATTATACTGCGATTACAATATCGTGAGATTATTAAAAAGAGGTTAATTTTTTATGGATCCTTAACTTATTTGTATGATTGTTACTAATTATATTATTAATTTAAATATAACATATATACTAATTATTATTTAAATTTTATTATATTATATATATATTATCAAATAATACTTAACAATAAATCTCAAAGAAAGTGAGAGTGTTAAATGTGATTAAACATGCATAGTCTTAGTCATAATAAAGGACCCTCTATTCATTAAAGTGATTGTACCATTTTTCACAAATTCAAAGCAAACAAGATTTAAGATACTCTCTTAGTTCATTTTTATTCTTTAAATATTATAAATTTAATTTTCTTAAGAACATATTGAAAAAATATTAATATTCTGATGGTAAATATAAAACAAATAAACTATTTTTATTTTTTAAAATTAAATAAAATAATTTTTTTAACAAAATAGACAAGTAAAAAATATGAAAAAATTCTTTTGGCCAGAAATTAATCAGAATTTGACAAGAATGATATTTTACATATGTTATTTTACCTTTTTAAAACATTTTTACCTTGTTTATTAAAAATAAAAAATCAAGTTTATTTTAAAATAAAAATATTATAAACTTCTAAATTTTTTAATCAAATTGTTACTAAATTTTTTGATCATTTAGCGTTACGTTAAAATTATATGGAGAGTAAATTTACTCAAAAATGTCATGTGAATTGTGATAGGTTACTTTACCAAGGCAAATAATAGTCATATTTAATAAAACTTTTTTCAGTACAAAAGTTTTTAATTTTCACAAGAAAACAACCCTCTTCTTTTAAGGCTTTTTCAATTGCTTAAAGTACAAAAAAAAAGAAGAAGTTTTTAAAAATTAATTTGGTGGCAGTAATTATTATTATTTAGAATTGTCTTTATTCAATTTTTTTTTTTTTTTGTAACTACCAACTTGCTATTTCAACAGTGTTAATAATCATTACACATTGGAAAAATAAAGTGTTCACGAGCTCCCTTGTACTTATTTGTGGCCATAAAGATATCGAATATCAAATGAAAATAATAAATATTTTAATTTGTAAAATAATGTTAATTAATTGTGAGTGATGTTTATATTAATTTTTAATAAAAGGATAATTAATTATTAATACATGTCGATAAATAACAAAAACGAAGAAAAATAAGAGAATTAACAAAAGTCTCAATCTAGAAATTAAACTTAAAAACAAGACGATTTCAAGATAATCCGAAAGAAGTAGCTTCATCTTGTATTTAGTTAACGCTAGGATCACGTTGGAGGTTACGAAGCAGTATCAGAAATATGACTCATACATAATAAAAAAATTAGCAAATGCAGTATCAATATACGCAAAATTCGAAGTGTATAAATAGAATTATCAGTTAGTTCTAGTTACATGAAATATGATCGGTAATCACAACTTAGTAAAACAGATAACATATTGTTATTTCCACAATCATAAACATATCTAGTCCTCGTGAATAAACGTGAACTAATATTCACAATAAACATGAACGACAAGATTACAACAAGTCAATCCAATTTTTTTCATGGAATATACAGACGAATAGTCAATGTATCAGGCGTGATACCCAAATTAACTGTTAAAATTTTTTACAAATTTGAATATATTTTCCCAATATAAAAGTCACATTAATTAAAATCCTTCTTAAATTAATTTGTAAATATATATTTGAACCAACCTATAATAATAAAAGCCACATATTTGGCTTCAATTACTAACAAAGAATAAAAATTGGATCATTTTAAAAAATGCAAAAACTAATTTGAACATTCCCCCATTATTTTAAAAAAAGAAAACAAATTGTCCTAATAATTGGACTTCAAAATATCTATATCTTTTCTAGCTGGACTTTTTCTCATTGCCTTAAAAATTAAAATTAAGAATATATTTTTCGATTAATTAATTTATCAATATAATTAAAATATACCTAATATATACATACAAATAATATACATATACAGTATAACCTATTACTATATTTAATCTAAAATATATTTCGTAATCTAGAATATTATAATTCAGATTCATAATTATCCCTAACTTATACGATGAAAGAAAAAATACCTAGCTAGTAGACAAGTAGACACATAAACTAACTATATATTGTTTTGTTTTCTTAAAGACATTATTTATTTGACAACAAAAAAGAGACAGAGTGATAGGACAAAAGAATAACATGAAAGTACAAAAGCTTAAAAATAATTGAATATTTGGACATAATAAAAGGTGTTTGAAAAAAAAATGAAAAAAATTTGGGTCCAATTTTTCTAAAAATTGGAGAGTTGTTTGTACAAAAAAGAAAATAGTTTTTTCAAATTGTGGTTATTTTTGTTTGAGAAAAAAAGTTAGTAGGGGCAAAAACAAGTTTATTGGAAACATGTGGGACTACAAAAGTAGAATTGTCAACTCTAAATAGATGATTAGAAAGCGAAAAAAAGTGTGATATACTCATCAACTTTGTCATTTGGAACTGATATATCCCTCGTTATAAAAGTGGTTCATATATGCTCTTACCGTTATACAAACGGCTCACATATACCCCTGTCGTTACAAAATGGCTCACATATACTCTTCATTTAACGGAAGTTAAAAAATTAGTTTTAAATTTATATTTATTACTTCTAATTTTTTTTTTAAAATTATTTAGGGGTATATATGATTCTCCTATCAAAGTTCAAGGTATATTTTAATTTTTTTCATACATAAATTATTTTTTGACTTCTTTTATTATAATTTTTTTCTTTCATTCCTTAGTTTAAAGAAAAAAATTAAACTATTTTTCGTGTATATTGTAATTTAATTTCGTATTCGAAGAAAAAATTTGGTCATCTACAATAAGTTTTACAAGAATATTAGTGAAACATAAATATATTTGATTATCAAAATAATAATAATAAATTAGTCATTGAAACAAAAAAAAAGTCGAAAAGAATATGTTTGATGAGCATTAAATTTACTCATATGAAATTATATTTTTTAGAAAAAAATAATAAAAATTTAGATTAATTTTTTTTTCCAGTTCCGTTAGAGAAAAAGGGTATATGTGAGCCATTTGTTTACGAGTAGGGGTATATATGAACCACTTTCATAACAAGGGGTATATCAGCTCTAAATGACAAAGTTGAGGGATATATCAGACCCTTTTCCCATTAGAAAATAGTGATGGAGTCAGAATTTTAATTAATGATTGTAAAAATATATAAAAAAAATAAAATCATGTAGAAGTTAAAGAATGTCAATAGGTAATATAAATATATAAAAATAATGTTTTTACCTAGCTATACAATATAATTTTTAATGTTATAATTTTAGAATTTAATGTAACTTTTCTGATATTTTGAGTTAAATATAGTTCTCCACAAATCTAACAAATAAAATTTGTGAATTTTTTTTTAATGAAAACTAAATATACTCCAAGGTTTAGGAAACCTAAAAGGACAAAAATTGCTTAGGAATATTTTTAAGGGACTAATATAAACCTAAGTCCAAAAATGGAGAGTGGTTAGTAAAAAATAAAATCTTAAAGTATTGTTGTATAAGTTTTCATGGAACTGAAGATTCTAATTATTGCTTAACTTATTTTTTATTTTAAAAACTAATCCAAAAGTCATTTAGAGGCGCAATTTTTATTACTCCGTCTGTTTTAATTTGTTTATTACGTCTTATGTCGTTTTCTTATATTGCACTTTGAGATTTCGATGAAACTTTCCTGGTTGGTTAATAGCGACTTTATGTGATAATAATATTTTACTTTCCTAATTGATTAATAGTGATTTTCTGTGATAATAATATTTAAATGATTTTCTTGTTATAAAAAATAGCTTGATTCCTTATGCTCTAAAAAAAAAGTATAGTGACTATAGTATAGCTTGTTAGGTTGTGGAGTCTGATTAATATTTGATATACTGTCATATATTAATGTTTACGCGGTTTAACCTAAATTATTAATATATATATCCATCACCGTGAAAATTGACTCATAGGGTGTTACCACGAAATATTGGTTTCTCTCTTTCTCTCTCTAGATCTCTCATCTCTTTATCGTGCAAGTTCTTGTGTTTTTCATTCATCAAATGTGCGTGTGTGGATTCGATCCTAACATAGCTATTAACCCCCCACCCCCACCCCACACACACCAAAATAAGTAAATGAATATCAAAATTCATTACAATTTTATAACATAAGATCTCCAAGTAGTGGTATCATGTCAAATGTGCATAGAAATAGAAAGTGACTCCATTGAAAAGATAGTTGTTGGAGCAATTTAGTTATTAATCACATCACCTTATTGTTAAAGATTAATTGACAAAACACTAGAGTCCCATATTTATATAAAAAAAGAAGATAATAAAGGCAGTGAACTTGTGATTCTTAACTACTTACTAGCAATAATGGTTTTGGTTTGGAGCATTAAGTTTGAGACTTTAAAATGTGGTTTAATTTGATAGGTGGCATTGTGTCTAAAGTCTTATCCTAGTTAGTTAAAATATCCATAAAGTGAGAGTCATTTTCTTTAGGACAAAGTTTCCAAGGGTTTTTCGATTTCAAGACCTTAAACTTAAGACATCTAATTAAGGACGAAGGATTATCGATGAATAGTGATTTTATATAAGTTTTTTATCAAAAAATTTTATAGTATACCGAGGTTAAATATTAGTAATTATGAACGAATATTTATTTTTACACATCTTAACACAATAATTTATTTTTTTTTACATATTTTTCATAAAATTCTTGATTCCGCCACTTTGTTTATAACTATCATGCTACCATCCATGTTGATTACTAAAGGTCACTTAGCATCTAGGTTCTTCTTTTTTAAAAATTACAATAAAGATAAATAAATTCCACAAATCTATAATATTGAAAAGTAATACTCCTATAGTTAAAAATTTTAGTTCATTTTAAAAATAACATTATTCAATATTCAAAATTTAATGACTTAGTTAATTCAAATTCATACTACGTAAAATTCATTTTTAAAAAAAATTATTTCGATATTTAAATTCAAAATCTCTAATTAAAAATATCATATATTTAGGTGGAGTTCTATGATTAGTTAGGGATGAATAAACAGTATGTTGATAAGTAGACAAAAATACAAACATTATCTAAATTCTTATTTAGTTGTTTTCTTAATGGGAGACAATATTATTTGTCTCCAAATAAGAAGAGACAGAAAATAGAAAAATTAAGAAAAACATAGGCTGGAAAGTAACTACACATTTTGGACATGATAAAAGTGTTTGAAAGAGAAATGAGCAAAATTTAGATCCAAACAATTTTTGTGGTTTGATAAAGACATTAATTAGGTGTTTATGAAAGTTATAATCACTCTGTTTTAATTTATATAACGTAATTTGAATTGATGTGTTTTGAATTTAAATTATAGTAGGATAATAAATATTATCTGACTTCTTTCGATCTGTCTCCATTCGACTCAAGTTCACTCTCTACTTCAAAAGTCAAATTCATTTAAGAAAAATAATTCTAAAGGACTTATTGCTTATAACATTAATCTTAAAGATTTTTTATTTAACTTTTTTTTTTGAAAAAAAAAAAAGAAGTGTCTTCAAGATTTGACAAATGAAAATGATAGTTAATAGTTGGAGCAATTGAGTTCTTATCAAATCACCTTATTGGAGAACAAGGGCCCATATTAAAGATTTGATAAAAATGTAAGTTCCATATATAAAAATTTAAAAGCAAAAAATAAAATAAAATGGATTATTATATTTGTTTTAGGGGAAAGTGGGGGTAGAAACTATTATTTTGCCCAATGAGATGTAAAGTTTTGATTTGCAATATTAACTACTTTTTTTATTTGAAACTTTTGCCATGGTCATTGAATAATATAAGATAGTCATCTAGTAAAGAAAAAAAAAAACCTTTTTCGATGGCATAATAAATTAAATTTTTTCCATAAATTCCTCACAAAGTTTGTAAACATTAGAATTTTGTGATGAATTTGTCTTTCATAGGTGGGATAATGCATAAGTACTCGTCAATCTATTCTTGAAATCTCAAAGATACACTTATACTATATTAAAGTCTTATTATCCCTGAATTTATTTTATTAATAAGTTTCTACCCCTTTTGGGCGTACGTAGCACTATCTTGTGGGCCCAACACTGATTGACTTTATTTTTTCCAATCTAGTGTCACGTAGATCGAAAGGGGTAGAAAATTACTTATAAAATAAGTTCAGGGGAGTAATAGGACCTTAATATAGTATAAGTGTGTATCTGAGATTTTGGGCATAGGTTGAGGAGGTACTTGTGCCTTTTTTCCCTTCATAAATATTTCATGCCAATTTTGCATTTTTCTTGTGAAAATCATAAATAATCAGTATATATACCGATAAAATACTTGTTAGATACTGAATATATTTATAAATTATTACGATCAATAAACTAAAGCGACTAGCTAAAATTGTATTCATACCGTATGGTTTCTAATCTGATTCAGATGGGACGAAAGGGAGTACTAATTTTTTTTATATAAAAAATGTCATCGAATTCCTCTGCCTCAATGGGTGCATTTAGGGCAGAACATTCGAACTCATAAATTTCAAAATTTAACGCCTGTCTCTACTTTATCTTAATTCCTCCACCCCGACAAAAAAGGGTCGATAAATATAGTAACATTTCGAATTCATAAATTTCAAATTTTAAATATGCTACCTCACCCCTTTTAACACCACCCTATTCATGTGGTCACAAGTTATTGGTGGATTCCTTGATTGCATATATACATTAGCATTGAATGCAAAATCTCATAAATATAGGAAAACTTGTAGCATTATTTTGACAGTTCATATATCTCAGATTCAGATTCATAAGTCTCTTTCCTTGCAAATTCCCAAAACAAGTTATTAAAGTCCTTATTTGCAAGTTATCTTCCTAGAAATCATGTCATAGGGATACCATTGTCAAGATTTTTTATTTATTTTTTAATTCTTCTCCGTTTTAATTTATATGATGTAATTTGACTGGATACGAGATTTGTTTTGTTTTATTTTTGAAAATTTATGGTCTAAAATAAGTCAATAACAATTTAGGTTATAAATCAGCTCATTAAGAGTAAAATGAATATTTTAAAATAATTTGTCAGTAGATATAAAATTGTATCAATTTTTTGGAACTGATTATATAAAAGAACACGAGTGATATAAGTTATAATGTAGGGATTAACATTCAATTTGTTTGTCTAATTTTAACTTGACACGATTGTTTAAAGAAAACTTTTAAATCGTTTGTTCTTAAATTAAAGATATGTTGAGTGTACTGAAGTGTTCTTTAATCCTCTGATCTTAAGTATTCAGTGTTATTTAATTACGTAATTTTAAATATGTCATAAAGTTGAAATTAAGGAGTTGTTAAGAAATGAACTAAGAAGAAAAAAAGCAAATAAATTAAGAATATGGGGAGTAATGGTTTTAGTATTAAAGATGGTTGGAAATAAAAGAAATAAATGATTCTTTTTATATCGAACGACCTATTTTACGACATCCTCCTCGCTAGTGAAAGGCCCAAAACGATTGCTCCAACGACCCTTTCAACACGATAACAAATGTCTAACGAAGAATATAACATATGCTCGATGATTAATATACTTTTAAACGACACAATACAAAATTAAAAAGAGTTTTTACAAAGAATTATAGGATAACTTTTCACAATAACACATATCCAATAAAATCTCACAAGTGGATCTAAAAAACAATAAAATGGACATAAACATTCGTTTTACCTTTATGAGATATATTTTCGATAGATAATCGACTCAAAAAAGTGTAATCAAAGCAATATAACATTAGAAAATGGGCCTTTGTAAATTTGATCATCAATATATGAAGAGGTGTACCAATAATTGGGTCCATAATATATTATGAGATCTACATTTAAATCCATACAAAATTTGAATATAAGAATGACATAATATTATTGGGCTTTAGCCCATACAACAAATCATAATTTCAAAATAATTTTCAAATTAAAAAATTAAAATTAAAAAAAATAAAAATAAGGGGTACCAATTTTTGTACCATTTGTGTTATTAGGTCATTATAATTAATATTTTTAATTGTTCTTGGAAATGAGACTTTCATTAATGATCATTAATTAATTAACAGAGAAGATAACCTCGAAATTTTAAATATAATAAAAATTAATTATTTCTTTTTTTTACTGATTAATTGACAGTTTATAGCCTGCAGATTAAAGGCCCATTGATTTAATTCATTTTCTGGGATCAACATTCAAATTATCTTATTTTTAATGGTTTTTAACTTTTAAATTTTAATCAAATTGTGGTTTATTTTTTTTAGGTTCGAAAATCTTTGCATGAATTAAATTAAGTTTAATATTGGTCTATTTCTTTTATCATAGTATCAAAATCCGATTCCCTCTAGTTTATTATCAATATTGAACCCCCGTCTTATACTATGGATATTCCAGATGTTCGATTTTAAATTTATTTTTGAAATTAAGTTAAATTCGAGATTTATGTCTCTATTAAAATAGATGATAATTTTTTTTTTGATGTTTTATTTCGTGTATTAATTAATCTACTTTAGTGTTGTTCTATCTTATTTTAGCTAAAGTACAAAATAATACTTTGGGATATGATTTATTTAATGTTTGGCTATGATTATAATTTCAAGATTATAATTTTAATTTAACCCAAAAATTCCTAATTGATAACTAAATTATACCAAAATTATGTATGCACGATTCAAAAATTTTATATAACATAATATTTTATCCAAGATATCAAGTTAATCACATATTTTTTAATTTCACAAATTATTGAAACTATTTAGGTTTATAATTAAATATATAGATTATACTTATTTTTTACAGCCACAAAATTAATTATTTTTTCTCGAATAACAATACAAACAAAGACAAAGATAGATATATCTTGTCTTGAAATAAGACAAAAACATACTGCATAGCTTATGTAGAAATGCTTCTATGAAACCCCACAAATAATTATGGATAAGATTAAAATGAAATTAATATGTTATATATATATATATATATATATATATATTTATTTTTAATTTAACTTAGCATTACCTATTTGTTTTTTTCGTTTTATTTTAATCGTCATTTCAGCTAAAAAAAAAATTAAAAATGAACTATGCCCTTAATGTCACAAAGTTAAAGTTAGAGTCATTTCATGATATCAGATTCAGATCATTCACTATTACGAACTGAAATCAAACGACGTCCACATATGCACGTAACGTCCTGAAACTACACCATGTTCAAATGTGGTGAAGAATATATGATATATCATTGATGGATGAAGTCCTCGACTTAATTTATATGATTCAGATAATTTTACAGTTAAATTAGACTCTACGTTTATTTATTATCGATTAGCGTGAAACTACCATATAAAAAAATGGTTAATAGCACAAAGTTTAATTAGAAGGTTCACCACTCAGAAAAAAGAATCTTTATTGGCTCTGAGATTAAGGCCATCATTTAATTATATTAGCAATAATATACTTTATTTTAAGTATATATAATATTTTAATATTATTTTGTAACGTTAAGTTGGATAGTTGACAATAATGAATTTTTGGTATTTTATTTATTTATTATTATTTATTTCCATATTGCTATATAATATATAAAGTACTCGATTTTTGGGAGAGAGAGCATAAATAGTGGAGTATATTATGCTAAAGTTGTTTCCAAAAAAATTGTTGGTTTTGTGGTCCTTTTTAGATTTATATTCATGAAAAATTGTGTAAAATATAATATTATTTATTATTATTCACTCTTCTATTCCTTTCTTATATTTCATCTGTCTAATTTTATTTGTCAATATTGTACTTTTCGAAAGTTAATTTGAATAATTTTAAAAATTAAATTAGATTACATTAATTTAATATTTTAAACAGAAAATTTAGATATTCAAAAACTATATGAAAAGTACTATAAATTGCAATTTTTTTTATATCAATATGATGAAAAATACGTCTCAAAATGTTAGTCAATGTTTTTTAAGCTGTCTCTATAAATAGAAACCATGACAATTAAAAGCGAACGAAGAGAATATATATTCCATAGAAATAAATTGAAATGAATTATAAAATTTATCGTCCATATAATCTACCACTAAATAACTCATTAAAATTATTGATGATTTTTTGTTGTTTAGCTACACAAGTTGATTCATGCAATGAAAGGTTGGAGGAGCCATATTGGTGCAAGGAGATTTACTTTGGCGAAAAATTATATTATATGTATAAGATTAAAAATTATTTTTTATATGTCTCTAGACGGTTATAAAATAGATACTGAATTTTCATGACTTTCTTTTTTAATATTTTAAACTTTTTAAATAAAAATTCTGACTCTACCAATGAAATAGATGCACATGTAATAGGTAGCTTGTTTTGAGCCTCGACTAAATTCAGACCGCGCCCTCCAGGGTTCACTAGGAGATGACGCTCCCGATAGTCTTCTCCATATATCAACAATTCAAACTCAAGATTTTTTTTAATCAAGAATGAAACAATACAGTCTCACCATAGCATCAAAACTCGTGATGGTTATGTAATAGGTAGTTGCTCAAATGGAACTAGTGGCATGGTATGATAAATAGCCATATAATATAGTATGAAATTATATAAGGACCACAAGAACACATGGAGTTTAATCTTGTGGCAGTGACATTCTTCCTTTCAATCCCATAAGGTTTCTTTGTTTGTTTCTCCATTGTTTAGCCAGTGAGGATTGAAGTGATAAGGTAACCCTACCCTAAAACAAAACAAAAATTTCCCTCCAACATATTGTTTTTCATTATTCAAGCCCCCCCCCTCTCCGCCCCCGCTGCAGGAAGGGGTCGGAGATTGGGGGCATAGAAGGGCTTAATATAGCTGATTCTGACTTATTTTGTAATTGAGACATAGTTACTAATGGTGCGTATATATATGATAGATGATGATTATCCCGTCCCTGATCCGGGAGGGGAGAGGAGGGTCGGAGACAAGGGGCATAAAAGGGTTTACATAGTTGATTCTAACTTATTTTGTAATTGAGACATAGTGTTATTAATAGTGTTTATATATATGGACTATAGTAGATGATTGATTATTGAATTCCGATCCCTCGATCACTTTTTTCTTTATCTGTTTTTTATATTTTAAATCTTTTTAAATGAAAATCTTGATTTTGTAACATGATGGAGATGTCAAAATCATGTTTTTGAGAATCTGAATTAGTTTAATCATGAACTAATAAGACACGATTTCATTAGATTTTGAAAGTAAAAAATATGAGAGTACAATTCGAAGTTGAAGGAGAAAAAATGTATTTACAATTTCAAATATTTCAAATCATATTCATTCGATTGAATGTGCTAACAGGGGCGGAGCCACACTATACAGTTGGGGTGCACGTGCAACTGGTAACTTTTGTAAAAATCATATGTATATATATATATATATATATATATATATATTTCGAAAAACTGGTAGAAATTAAGATATAGCTAATAGTGCATCCATAAAAAACATAGAAGTGCTCTTGTACAATTGGTAGAAACTAGAGATATCATCCTCTAGATCAGGTTCAAATCGTACTTAAGCCTTTTTATTTTATATTTGAGCTATGTTTATATTGGTGCACCCAAAATTTTCAAATCCTAAGTTCACCTCTGTGTGCTAAGGTTAGATCGTTAAAATAAAAATATCATACAAACAAAGAATACATTAAACATTTAAAATGATTAAATACGCATCACAATTTTGCAACACAATATAATGAAGCATGAGTTATCATGTGTCATAGCATGTGATGTACGAGAAATTTTTTTAATAATAAAAAATTTAAATATTTTCGATTGATTCTATCATAGAGGCTAACGATATTGATTACTCATTTTTAACTTTAAGGAATCAAATCCAGTCATATATAAGGACATTAAAAAAAAATGAATCTTAGATTACGTATTTTTTTTTTTATTCACAAATTTAGGTTTATGTTTATAATAAATTTTTTTGCAGAAAAAAAGGACCACTCCAAAAAATTCAGGCCCAGTAGTATTGTAACTATCAAGATAATGACTTTCCAATTTTTTAAAAATCTGGTATTTCATTATTTGATCAGCAGTTAATGTATGTGTTGTAAACTGCAAATTTCTGCAAAATCTGATCATAATATTATATTATTTTTATTCAAATCATACAAAATTATTTAAAAATACATAAAATAAGTCAATTCAAATAATCGTTCATAAATAATAAGATTAGTAGCTTAGGCGCAATCTTCGATTCCTTTGTCTTATTTTTTATTTTTTAGACAATTTTTTAGTTTTAACTTTTTGCTTGTTTTGTTTAAGACAATAAGATTAAAATATATTTTGATACATTTTTAATTCTACGTGTTTTTAGTGTAAGATCAGAAGATTTAAAAAATTTCTTAATTTTTGAACTCTATATCAAATTAAAAGCCAAACAAACAAATTGAAACTGATAAGTAATAAAAAATAAGTCAGGTTATCTATCGAAGGCTTACAACATGTTTACAATATCAAGGTAAATATTTATCTGCACAGAGTATTTACGTCAAAATAATTCGTCTTGTCGTGATTAATATCAAGATAAATACTTATCCACACATAGTATTTACATCAAAATAATTCATCTTGTCATGGTTAAGAGCTTTAATGAAGTAAAAAAGATAAATTAATTATCAACCACAGACATGTAAAAGTGACGTTAGTAACTTCGGTTAAAACTCAATATTTAACTTATAAAAGTGTTGAATATGTATATATAAAATGTTAAATTATAATTTAATAATTTAAACAAATTCGAAAACTAAAGAAACATTGAATTATATATTTATTGGCTTGACATAAATACTCGATACACGATAAATTTTTGCCTAACATCAGTGTACCTAAGTTGCTATAATTTGTATGACACTCATAAAAGAAGTGTAGAGTTGTCTATTGTACCATTTGATAACTCTTTAGTCCTCAAAAATTAAATTTACCCAACCAACATTTATATCAATTTCAGCTTTGCATTTATTGAACAATTTTGTTACATATTTGGTAAAAAAACAACCATTCAATGATATATTCAAACTAATTCCATAAAATGAAGTTTGAAAAACGTAAAATATACACAAAACATATTTCAGATATACGTGAATTAAACTCAATGGTTGTCTGACTACATAAAAAGCGTAATAAAGTCTCGATCTTGATTTATTAAATTCTAACCCCTTTATTAATAACTGAACTAACGAGCTGAAATCAAAGTCACTTATCGACCGTTCGCTAGCTCTTTCACCAAGGGTCATTAATATTCTCCTACTTCATAAGTTTTGAATTTAGATATGATAGAAATAGTAAATATGCATTTATTCTTAATTAATTAAAAATATCTAATTCAAACGTTAATTATATATAGTCATCCTTTAAAAAAAAAATATTTTTTCTCCTAAAATCAGACTCCAAATACAAATTCATATTAATCAGGCCCCAAAATAAAAAATTAAACCTCAGATATAAAATTTAAAAATACACTTATGCAATAAAATTTAATATCAATATAACACTACAATTAATTTTATGCACTTGCTAACTACACCAACAAGAAAAAATAACAAAAAAATTACTACTAAAAAAAGACCAAAAACATTAAAAGTGAGTCAACAACAACTTTTATAGAAGCAAAAAAAAAAAAGAACTACTACTCCACTAGTATACATATACATTTTAATTTTTTTTTCTAATTTCTTTGTTCCAAAATCAAAAATCAAAGGATAATGAAACAATGCTATCAACATTAATGTTTTTTTGTTTGAATAACCTCATCTTCTTCTAACAACAAAGACAAACATGCACTAGTACTAGTAATAGATGAACTAGTAGAACAAGAAGAAGAACAAAATGACAATGGAGATGTGAAAGAATGATTTGTTGTCGTTGTTGTTGTTGTTGTTGTTGAAGATGATAAACATTGTTGTTCTTCATCGATCGTTGTCATTATTATCGTAGACTCATCAACACCAGCACCAACACCAGCACCAATATCAACGCCAACATTATTATTATTGTTGTTGTCACTAAAAGTTGCAAGATTGACTAATAAATCAACAAAAGCACCAACAATATAACCATGGTTACTTTTACAATTGACTTTTAAATAACAAGTCAATAACTCTTCAAGATTTTCCCAATCTTTAATCTCATATGCTTCCACCATTTCCTCCATTGATTTTCTAAAATCAACAAAAGGATCATTTGAATCCAACCCCATTGGAACAAAACTAATAATATCACCTTCATCAACAACATTATTAATATTAATATTACTACTAGTAATACTAATATTCTTGTTTTCTTGAAAATCAAGAATTGAACTTGTTTCTTCTGGCTCAAAAAATAACCTCTCTTTCTCTAATCTCAACCCTTTAATCACTTTCTCTATACAATCTTGACCATTGATAGTTGTTGTAGAGGAAGAACTTGTTTCATCAATTTCACTAAAGAAGTCATCAAGACTACAACTTGTTGTGTCATTAAAATCATCAAGATGAAAAGTAGAGTTGTAAATGTTGTGTTGATTCTTTTCTAATCTAAATGAAAGTGTTTTTGGTTTACCACAAGTTGGTAGTGACCATGGCCATGGAGTAGTAGTAGTAGTAGTAGAAGAAGAGTTTTGTGATGAGTTCTTGAAGAGAGAAGAGAGTTTCATATTTGACCTTTTTTTTTTTTGTTTTTGTTTTGTTTTGTTTGAATGAAATGAAAAAAATAATAATGAGAGAGGAGTGAACTAACTCTTGAAATTTGAATAGTTGGTGTGATGGTGGGTAAAAATTTATGAGATCTTTTTATTTTTATTTTATTTTATTTTATTTGGTTGAAGTTAGGGTTGGGGTTAGGGGGGTGTTTGTTTTTTTCTTCTTCTAGCTATGTTGGGATGTGGAGTATTGTTGGTTGTGAATAGTTGTGAGTGAAATTAATGCTATATACTCTCTCTGTTTCTCTCCGTTCAGAATTATTTGTCATGTTATGTTTATCGAAAGTCTAATTTTTAAAGGTAAATTAGATCACATTAATTTGATATTTTAAACAAAAAAAATTAGATATTCTAAAACTATACGAAAAGTATTATAAATTATAATTTTTTCATATTAATATGATGAAAAAATGCATCTTAAAATGTTAGTCAAAGTTTTTATAATTTAACTCTAAAAATAGAAACTTTTACAAACAATACCGGACGGAGGGAATAGTTTATTGTGGTGTTTAAGTTTTATGTATCGACGATAAAAAAAAATTATATTATATAATTAGATTACTAAATAATTATTAGTATGTAATTTAATAAAAATTATCAACTAATTAACCTTGTTATTACAAGTTAAAAGTTATCAAATATTTTAGGGAAAATGCATAAATACCTCCTCAACCTATGCTTGAAATTTCAGAGACACACTTATACTATACTAAGGTCTTATTACATTCCTGAACTTATTTTATAAATAATTTTCTACCCCTTTTCGACCTACGTAGCATTAGTTTCAAAAAAAATATCAACATACATTGGGCCACAAGATAATGTCACGTAGATCCAAAATGGATAGAAAATTATTTATAAAATAAGTTTAAGGGAATAATAGAACCTTAGTATAATATAAATATGTCTCTAAATTTTGGATATCAATTGAGAGGATGCTTGTGCATTATCATAATATTTATTATTTTTTGATATTATTAATGTATATAATTTAAATTCAATTAAAAGAGTAAGACCCATGAAAAAATAGAGGAGGTTGCTATTGTCATTGGTGGAATAATATATACGTTGAGGAATTGTACTATATAGTAGTTAGGTAAAAATAAATTTAAATGTATTATATATTGCATATTATTATTTTTATCTTTTATGTAATTTACTTTATTATACTTTAATATTTTTTAATTAAAATTTTAGCTAAATCATAGATAGATGATGTATACAAGAGAGTTCCATTATTTTCTTTTTTGTTCTTTTGTTTGAATAAAGGGATAATGCACAAGTACCCCCTCAACCTATGCCCGAAATCTCAGAGACACACTTATACTATACTAAGGTCCTATTACCCCCCTGAACTTATTTTATAAGTAATTTTCTACCCCTTTTTAGCCTACGTGGCACTGGTTTGGAAAAAAAGTCAACCATCGTTGGGCCCACAAGATAGTGCCACGTAGGCCGAAAAGGGGTAAAAAATTATTAATAAAATAAGTTCAGGGGGGTAATAGGACCTTAGTATAGTATAAGTGTGTCTCTGAGATTTCGGGTATAGGTTGAGGGGGTACTTGGGCATTATCCCTTGAATAAAATGAAAAATAATGAGAGGAGAGAACTAACTCTTCAAATTTGAATAGTTGGTGAGTAAAAAATTTATGAGACTCTTAAAAATATATTTATGAGTGAAGTTACCTTTGGCAAAACATGATTCAATGTATATTCTTTATCAAAAAATTATGTAATATATATAAATTAAAGGGATAATGCACGATTACCCTCTAAATATATGTCCGAAATTTCAGAGATACACTTAAACTATACTAAGTTCTTATTATCCCCTGAACTTATTTTATGAATAACTTTCTGTCCTTTTCGGCCTACGTGACACTATTTGTGTGGGCTCAACGCCAGTTGACTTTTTTTTCAAGTTAATGCCACGTATGCTGAAAAGGGATAGAAAATTACTTATAAAATAAGTTCAGGGAGGTAATATGACTTTATTATAGTATAAGTGTGTCTCTGAAATTTCGAGCATAGATTAAGGAGATATTTGTTGCATTTTCCCTCAATTAAATACTAACTATTATGAATATACATTTAATTTAAAGAAATTTATATGTATTTTATTAAATTTCTAATTCCGTCATTGCTCGTGTTATAATTGTTGGTTGTAAAATAAGTAAATATAAAATTAAAGTGAATTTTATATTTGTTAATTGTGGAATGCAATTAATGCAATGTGGACAGTTTGTTGTTCAAAACATATGATTCTAAAGAAATTGGCCCATGAAAAGAAGGGGGGGTTGGTGGGGTATATTACATTTATTATATGTAATATATATATATATATATATATATATATATATATATATATATATATATATATACGTTATACTATTTTATAAGTAAGTGAATTAAATACTACTTCTGAAAAAAAAATATCAGAAGGTCCCATCTATTAATTGTATAATTAAATAATATAGTGGTACTAGTATTTAATATTTTCATCAAAATGCAACCAACTTAGGTGGTAATGAGATGTTAAAAAGGAATTTATTTATTTTTAATAAGATATTTTGAATTTGAGTGTTTTGAAGATTTTTCTGATTATTAATGAACAAGTTGAAGTGCTTTTAATTTGAATCATGAAGTCATATTTGATGATTAATAAGCAATATGAAGTGTTTATTTTATTTTTTTGCGTATTTTTTGATGAATCGGCGTTATTTATATGAAATATGATTTAAATTTAATATAGTAATATAAAGAATAGAAAAGCACTACGATGTTCAAATTTAAATTTAATCATATTTAAAGACTTAATTGCAAGGAGGAATCAAAAGGAGGGAGTTAGGTTTAGGGATTTAAATGGTTTGGCCATGGTTTAGATTTTAAAAAGTAATTTTATGATTAAAATTGAAAAATATATTTAAAAATTAGAGTTATGTTTAACATGAAATAACGATTCAAATTTTACTGGGAAAACTTGAAAATTGGAAAAATTCTTAATATATATAATTTTTTCATTATATATATATATATACACACACACACACACTTTCAAGTTTGAAATTGAATACATCATGCATCATCATATTTAAAAATTAGAGTTATGTCTAACATGAAATAACGATTCAAATTTTACTAGGAAAACTTGAAAATTGGAAAATTCTTAATATATATAGTTTTTTCATTATATACACACACACACACACACATATATATATATATATATACTTTCAAGTTTGGAATTGAATACATCATACCATCATCATATAGTCTCATAAATTGACCCACATTTTTTCAAAAAGACGAATTGATACAATAGACATCTTATGTTGCGGTAAGTATACTATGATGCCTTCTATAGAGGCTTAGGGGATAGCTTAACGACCGATTAAAGATCAAACAAGTGAATACAATCAAATAACATTATCACTTTCTCCGTCTTTTACATTTTGCCTCTATTGTTTTCATTTTTTGTAGTTAAAATCTCAAATTTAAATTATGTAGATGAAAATGAATTTGAGTCATGTATAATAACATACCAAGTATATTTCCCTAGGTTTAAAAGAATTGAAGATTTTCTTCTCCTTTTATTCCCTCTCTATGGAGGGCAATATACTAATTTCACCCCCCCACCCCCATTTTTCAACAGTAAATACTGCAAAAGAATTGAAGATTCTACTTTCAATTTTAAAAATAATGTTATATCAATGATTCTTTTATACTTTCAAATTATCCATAAAATTAAATATCCACATGTAAATTTTATAATATGTGAAAATTTTAATTTTGAAAACATAAAAAAAGTTATTTGCTACAAAATAAAAATAATTTGATGGTATAAAAAATTCTTTGAGAGCTCGTTCCGCTGAGAAAACGGACGCATTTTCAAGTTAAAACAAGCCCCAACGCAGGAAAACGCAGATTCTATCGATTTTCGTGTGATATAATCCGTGAAATTTTTGTGATTCGAAATTTCTAAAACGAAATGGCTGAAATATTTCATGGACGTACATTAAGACGTTTACAATGTATCAGTTCGGCTCGCGGGGAAAACGACATTTTACATTTCAAACGAGCCACAAAGCAGGGAAATGAAGATTTTGTCGATTTTCATGTACTATGGTCCATGAAACTTTTGCGATTCGAAATTTTCGAAATGAAATGGCCAAAATTTTTCATAGACGTCCGTTAAGACGTTGGCAACGTATCCAGTTCATCCCGCGAGTAAAATGACCGCATTTTCAAGTTCAAACGAGTCCCAAACCAGGTAAATGCAGATTTTGTTGATTTTCGTGTGTTATAGTCAATGAAATTTTTGTGATTTGAAATTCTTGAAACGAAATGGCCAAAATTTTTCATGGACGTCAATTAAGACGTTAACAATGTATTTAGTTCGTCCCGCAGGGAAAACGAGCGTATTTTCAAGTTCAAACAATCCCCAAAGCAAGTAAACGCATATTTTATCAATTTTCGTATGCTATAGTCCATGGATTTTTTGTGATCCGAAATTCACGAAATAGAATTGCCAAAATTTTTCAGAGACATTTCGTTAAGACGTTGTCAATGTATCATCATCCCGCGGGAAGAATGGGCGCATTGCCGCGAGAAAAATGATGTTTTTCAAGTTCAAATGAGCCCCAAAGCAGGCAAAGACAGATTTTATCCATTTTCAATTGCTATAGCCCATAGATTTTTTATTTGGAAATACCAAAACAAAATGGTTGAAATTTTTCATGGACGTCTATTAAGACCTTAGAAATGGAACCAAATCATTCCACGGAAAAAAGGTGCATTTTCAAGTTCAAACGAGCCCTAAGGCAGGCAAAGACAGATTTTACCGATTATCGTGTGATATAGCCCATGGATTTTTTTTGATCCTAAAATCCCAGAAAAAAATGGTCGAAATTTTTTATGGACGTCCATTAAGACCTAAGAAATGGAACCAGTTCATCCCGCGGGAAAAGTGGTGCATTTTGAAATTCAAACGAGCCCCAAAGAAGACAAATGCAGATTTTACCAATTTTTGTGTGGAAGCCCATAATGTTTTTTATCCAGAATTCTCGAAATAAAATGGCTAGAATTTTTCATGGACGTCTGTTAAGACCTTAGAAATGGAACGAGTTTGTCCCGTTGAAAAAAATGATGCATTTTCAAGTTCAAACGAGCCTCAAAGCGGCAAAGATAAATTTTACTGATTTTCGTGAGCTAGCCATGATATTATTCCCCAAAAATCCTGAAATAAAAAGGCCGAAATATTTCTTAGACGTTCGTTAAGACCTTAGAAATGGAACCAGTTCGTCTCGCGAGGAACAATGGTGCATTTTCAAGTTCAAACGAGCTCCAAAGCTGGCAACGACAGATTTTATCAATTTTCGTGTGCTATAGCCCATGTATTTTTTTATCCAAAAATTCTAAAATAAAATGGCCGAAATTTTTCATGGACATCCTTTAATACCTTAGAAATGGAACAAAATCGTCCCACGGGAAAAATGAGGCATTTTCAAGTTCAAACGAGCTCCAAAGTAGGCAAAGACATATTTTACAGATTTCGTGTGATATAGTCCATAGATTTTTTAATCCAAAATTTCCGAAATAAAATGACCAAAATTTTTCATGTACATCCGTTAATACCTTAGAAATGGAACCCGATCATCCCACGGGAAAAAATGAGGCATTTTCAAGTTCGAACGAGCTTCAAAATAGGCAAATATCAGATTTAACATATTTTCGTGTATTATAGCCCATGAACTTTTTTTTATCTCGAATTTCCGAAGTAAAATGTCCAAAATTTTTCATGGACGTCCTTTAAGACATTTAAAATGAAACCAGTTCCTCCCACAGGGAAAAATCGTGCATTTTAAAGTTCAAACGAGCCCTAATGTAGACAAAGACAGATTTTACAGATTTTCGTGTGCTATAGCCCTTGAATTTCTTTTTTACAGAAATCTCAAAATAAAATGAACAAAAATTTTCATGGACGACCGTTAAGACTTTAGAAATAAACCAGTTCATCTCGTAGTGAAATGACTCATCTTCAAGTTCAAACGAGCCTCAAAGAAGGGAAAGGAAGATTTTATTGATTTTAATGTGCTACAACCCATGCATTTTTTTGTTCAGGAAATCTCAAAACAAAATGACTGTAATTTGTCATGGACGTCTGCTAAAATCTTAGAAATGGAACTAGTTCGTCCCACGGAGAAAAATTGTGCTTTTACAATTATCAAACAAGCCCTAAAGCAAGTAAAGACAAATTTTATCGATGTTTGTGTGATATAGCCCATGAATTTTTTTATTGGGAAATTCTAAAATAAAATGGCTGAAAATTTTCATGGACTTTTGTTAACATCTTAAATAGAACCAGTTCATCCCGCATGGAAAAATGATAAATTTTCAAGTTAAAACGAGCCCCAAAATATGCAAATACAAATTCTACTGATTTTCGTATGTTATAGACCATATGTTTTTTGATCATGAAATCACGAAACTAAATGGTCAAATTTTTCACGTACATTCGTTAAGACAATAGAAATGGAACCAGTTCGCCCTTGGAAAATATAGTGCATTTTCAAGTTCAAACGAGCCTTAAAACAAGCAAAGACAAATTTTATTGATTTTCATTTGCTTAACCCATGTAATTTTTTATCCAAAAATCTCAAAACTAAATGATCGAATTTTTATTATGAATGTCCGTTAAGACCTTAGGAATGGAAACAGTTTGTTTAGCGAGGAAAAATATTGCATTTTCAAGTTCAAACGAGCCTCAAAAAAGACAAAGATAGATTTTATTGTTTTTTGTGTGCTATAGTTCGTGGATTTTTTAATCCGAAAATGTAGAAACAAAATGACAGAATTTTCATGGACGTCGGTTAAGACCTTAGAAATGGAATCTGTTCAACATGCGCAAAAAAATGGTGCATTTTCAAGTTCAAACGACCCCCAAAACAGGCAAAGATAAAATTTTACCTATTTTCATGTGCTATAGCCCATGAATTTTTTAATCCAAAAGGTCAAAATAAAATGACCAAAATTTTTCATGGACGTTTATTAACACCTTAAAATGGAACCAGTTAATCCCGCGTGAAATGGTGACTTTTCAAGTTAAAACGAGCCCCAAAACAGGCAAAGGGAGGTTCTACCGATTTTCGTGTGTTATAGAACATGAATTTTTTGATCCAAAAATCTCGTAACAAAATAACTGAAATTTTTCATGGACGTTCGTTAAGACCTTTGTAATGGAACAGTTCACCCCGCGAAGAAAGATTTTACCAATTATCTGTGCTATAAGCCATGAAATTTTATATCCAGAAATAACGAGGTCGAAAGTAGACAAAGACAGATATTACCGGTATTCGTGTGCTATAGTCCTTGTATTTTTTTAATCCTGAAATTCTAAAATAAAATGGCCGAAATTTTTCATGGACGTCTATTAAGACCTTAGAAACGGAACCAGTTCATCCCACAGGGAAAATAGTGCATTTTCAAGTTCAAACGAGCTCAAAGCAGATAAAGACATATTTTATCATTTTTTGTGTGCATAGCCTATGTATTTTTTTTATAAGGAAATCTCGAAATAAAATGATTGAAATTTTTCATGTATGCCGTTAAGACCTTAAAAATTGAACCAGTTTGTTCCACGAAAAAAATGACGCATTTACAAGTTCAAACGAGCCCCAAAGAAAGCAAAGATAAATTTTATCGATTTTCGTGTGCTATAACCCTAGAATTTATTTAATCCCGAAATTCTGAAATAAAATGGCCAAAATTTTTCATAGACTTACATTAAGACCTTAGAAATGAAATCAGTTCGTTTTATGGGAAAAATTGTGCAATTTCAAGTTCAAACGAGCCCAAAAGCACGAAAAGATAATTTTTTTAATTTTCGTGCTCTATAGCCTTTGGATTTTTTGATCTAAAATTCCGAAACAAGATGGCGGAAAATTTTCATGGACGTACGTCAAAACCTTAAGATTAAATCAGTTCATCTTGCGCGGAAAAATGGTGCATTTTCAAGTTCAAACGAGCCATGTAGTAGTCAAAGACATATTTTACCAATTTTCATATGCAATAGCTCATTTATTTTTATATCCGGGAAACCCAAAATAAAAAGACAAATTTTTCATGGACGTATGTTAAGAATTTAGGAATGAAATTAGTTCGTTCCGCGGGAAAAAATGATGCATTTTCAAGTTTAAACGAGCTCAAAAGTAGACAAAGGCAGATTTTACTGATTTTCGTGTTCTATAGCCTATGGATTTTTCTTGATAAAAAAATCTGGAAACTAAATGACCAAACATTTTCATAGACGTCCGTTTATACCTTATAAATGGAACCATTTCATCCCGCAGGAAAAAATGGTGCATTTTTAAATTCAAACGAGCCCCAAAGTAGGTGAAGACAAATTTTTACCGATTTTTATCTGATATAGCCCATTGATTTTTTTATCCCTGAAATTCCAAAATAAAATGTCCGTAATTTTTTTCATTGACGTCCGTTAAGACCTTCGTAATAGAACCAGCTTGTCCCTCAGGGAACAATAGTACATTTTCAAGTTCAAATGATCCCCAAAACAGACAAAAAAGATTTTATCGATTTTTGTATGCTGTAGTTGAAACTTTTTTTTATCTAGAATTTCCAAAACAAAATGGCCAAAATTTTTTATCTTAAGACCTAAGAAATTGAACGAGCTATCCCGCGAGAAAAAATGTTGCATTTTCAAGTTCAAATGAGCCCCAAAACAAGCAACGACAGATTTTATCAATTTTCATTTTCAATAGCCCAAAAAAAATTTTATCCGTAAATTTCCAAACGAAATGGTTGAAAATTTTCATGAACGTCCCTTAAAACCTTAGAAATGAACCAGTTCACTCCGCGGGGAAAAAGGTGCATTTTCAATTTTAAACGAGTTCCACAACAAGCAAAGACAAATTTTATCGATTTTTGTGTGTTATAGCCCATGGATTATTTTTTACCCAAAAATCTCGAATCCAAATGGCCGAAATTTTTCATGAACAGAACTTAAGACTTTAGAAATAGAACTGGTTCATCTCGAAGGTAAAAATGATACATTTTCAAGTTCAAAGGAGCCTTAAAGAAGGCAAAGGCTGATTTTATCGATATTTGTGTGCTATAGCCGTTGCATTCTTTTTTATCCGGAAATCCAGAAATATAATGGACAAATTTTTTTATAAACGTCCGTTAAGACCTTACAAATGGAATCAGTTTGTTCCGCGGGGAAATTTTGTGCATTTTAAAGTTGAAACGAGCCCAAAATAGCCAAAGAAAGATTTTATCGATGTTCGTGTGCTATAGTCTATGAAATTTTTTTAATCTGCAAATCCCAAAATAAAATGGTCAATTTTTTTTATGGATGTCCGTTAAAACCTTAGAAGTGGAACTATTTCATTCCGCAAGAAAAATGGTGAATTTTCAAGTTCAAACGAGCCCAAAACAGGCAAAGGAAGATTTTATCAACTTTTGTGTGTTATAACCTATGAATTTTTTTGATCCGCAAATCACGAAACAAAATGATCAAAAATTTTAATGGACGTCCGTTAAGAACATATAAATGGAACAAGTTCTCCCCGTGGAGAAAAATGGTTCATTTTCAAGCTCAAACGAGCCCCAAAGCAGACAAAGACATATTATATCAATTTTTAAGTTCAAACGAGGCCCAAAGTAGGCAAAGAAAGATTTTGACGATTTTCATATGCTACATCCTATGGATTTTTTTGGATCCTGAAATCCCAAAACAAAATGAACAAAAATTTTCATGGACGTACATCAAGACATTAAAAGTAAAACCAATTGGTACCACGGAGAGAGATAGTACAAGTTCATACGAGCCCAATGCAATTAAAGACAAATTTTACGGATTTTCGAATAGTACAACCTATGAATTTCTTTTAATTTAAAAATTTCAAAATAAAATGGCAAAATTTTTTCATAGACGTCTTTAAAGACCTTAGAAATTGAACCAATTTGTCCCACAGGGAAAATTGTATATTTTCATATTAAACAAGCCCCAAAGCAGGCAAAGGTAGAATTTAGCGATTTTCGTGTGCCATAACTCATGAATTTTATTTATTCAGAATTTCCAAAATAAAATGACCAAATTTTTTCATAGAAGTCCTTAAGACCGTAGAATAGTAACCAGTTCGTCCCGCAAGTAAAAATTGGACTTTTTCAAGTTCAATAAAGCCCAATGAAGGCAAAGACAGATTTTATCATTTTCGTGTGCTATGTAGCTTACAGATTCTTTTAATTAAAAAATTCCTAAATAAAATGACTAAATTTTTTCATGGACATCCTTTAAGACCTTGAAATAGGAATCAGTTCGTCCCACGTTAAAAAATGATGAATTTTCAAGTTCAAACGAGCCTCAAAGCAGACAAATGCAGATTTTTACCAATTTCCGTGTGCTACTATAGCCCATGAACTTTTTTTGATCCGGAAAATCCAAAAATTAAATGGCCAAAAGTTTTCATGGACGTCTATTAAGACCTTAGAAATAGAATTGGTTCTTTCCATGGAAAAAAATAGTGCATTTTGAAGTTAAAAAAAATCCCATAGCAGGAAAAGACAGATTTATCGAATTTCGTATGCCATAGTCTATGATTTTTTTTATCCAGAAATCCTGGAAAAACATGGTCAAAAAGTTTTCATGGACGTTTATTAAGACATTAGAAATGGAACCAGATCGTCCCGCGAGAAAAAATGATGCGTTTTAAAGTTCAAATAAGCCCCAAAATAGGCAACTACGGATTTTATCGACTTTTATATGCAATAGCCAATGAATTTTTATATCTGAAAAGCCCAAAATAAAAAAGTCAAAAGTTTTCATGGAAGTCTATTAAGACATTCGAAATGGAATCTGTTCATCTCGGGGGAAAATGGTGCATTTTCAAGTTCATACGAGCCCCAAAGCAGCGAAGAAATTTTTTATTGATTTTTTTGTGTTATAGCCCATAGATTTTTTTATCCGAAAATTCCAAAATAAAATGACCAAAATTTTTTATTGACGTCTGTTATGACCTTAGAAATGGAATCAGTTAGTTATGCGGAGAAAAATGATGCATTTTTAGGTTCAAACGAGTTCCCAAGCAGGCAAAGGTATGTTCTAACGATTTTGGTGCGCTATAGCCCAAAGATTTTTTATTCGAAAATCCCGACATAAAATGATCAAAATTTTACCAACTTTCATGTGCTATTGCGCATAGAAGTTATCTTACCATAAATCTTGAAATAAAATGACTGAAATTTTTCATAAACGTCTGTTAAAACCTAAGAGATGGAACAAGTTCGTCCCCCGGAGAAAAATAGTGAATTTTCAAATTCAAACGAGCCAAAACAAAATGATCAAAAAATTTCATGGCTGTCTGTTAAGACATAAGAAATGGAACTAATTTGTCCCGCGGAGAAGAATGGTTAATTTTCAAGTCCAAACTAGCCCCAAAGCAGGCAAAGATAGTTTTTAACGATTTTAATATGCTATAGCCCATGATTTTTTTTTTTGATTCGGAAATCCCACCACAAAATGACCTAAAAATTTTCATGGGTGCATGTTAAGAACTTAGAAATTGAACTAGTTCGTCCCGTATTAAAAATTTATTCATTTTCTAGTTATAATTAGCTACAAAGCAGGGAAAGAGAGAATTTTTACCGATTTTAGTGTATTATAGCCCATGAATTTTTTTGATCCAGAAATTCTTCAACAAAATGGCTGAAAATTTTCCTGAACATTCTTTTAGACCAAAGAAAAGCATCCGTTCGTCCTGTGGAGATAAATGGTGCATTTTCAAGTTCAAACGATCTCTAAGCACGCAAATGTAGATTTTATCAATTTTCGTGCACTATAGCCCATGAATTTGTTTTGCTCAAGCAATCCTAAAACAAAATGGCCGAAATTTTTATTTGACGTCCATTAAGACTTAAGAAGTGGAACCACTTCATCCCCGCGCAGAAAATGATGTATTTTATAGTTCAAACAAATCCTAAAGCAGTCAAAAATCGATTTTTTACTGATTTTTTTGTGCTATAGCTCATGATTTTTTTTTCATCCAAAAATACCAGAACAAAATGGCCAAAATTTTTCATGGACGTCCATTAAGACCTTAGAAAATTGAATCATGTCGTCCTACAGGGAAAATAATGCATTTTTCAAATTCGAACAAGCCCGAGAGAAGGAAAAGGCACATTATACCAATTTTTGTGTGCTATAAGTCCATGATTTTTTTATATCCAGAAATCCTGAGACAAAATGATTGAAAATTTTCATGGGCGTACGCTAAAACCTCAAAAATTGAATAAGTTCGTCCCGCTAGGAGAATTTGCTCATTTTAAAGTTCAAACGAGCCCAAAAGCAGGCAAAGACAAATTTTATTGATTTTCGTTCATGGATTTATTTTTATTTGGAAATGCTGAAAAAATGGCCAAAATTTTTCATTGAAGTCCGTTGAGACCTTATAAATGGAACCAGTTCATCTCGTGTAGAAAAATGGTGCATTTTCAAGTTCAAACAAGCCCCAAGGCAGACAATGGCAGATTTTATCGATTTTTGTGTGCTATAGCTCATGAATTTTTTTTAAATCTAGAAATCCCAAAATAAAATGGCCAAAAATTTTCATGAGCGTCCAATAAGATTTTAGAAATCAAACCAGTTCATGTTCAAACGAGCACCAAAGCAGGAAAGGATAGATTTTTATCGATTTTGGTGTGCTATAGCTCATTGATATTTTTGATTCGGAAATCCCAACACAAAATGATCAAAAATTTTCATGGATGTCCATTAAGACCTTAGAAATTGTTTCATTTCATCCCGCAGGAAAAATAGTGCATTTTCAAATTTAAACGAATTAGAAAGCAGGCAAATACAGATTTTACAGATTTTCGTGTTATATAGCCCATGCATTTTTTAATCAAAAAATTCTGAAACATAATTGTTGAAAGTTTTCATGGACGTCCCTATAGACCTTAGAAATGGAACCACTTCACTTGGAGGGGATAAATGGTGCAATTTTCAAGTTCAAACGAGCCTCAAAGTAGGCAAAAACTGATTTACCAATTTTAGTATGCTATAGCCTATGGTATTTTTATCCGGCAATCCCACAATAAAATGACTAAATTTTTTCATTAATGTCCATTAAGACCTTAGAAATAAACCGGTTCGTCCTGAGGGGAAAAATATTGCATTTTTTCAAGTTTAAATGAGCCCCAAAGAAGGCAAAAACAGATTTTATTCATTTTCATGTGCTATTGCCCATGAATTACTTTTTATTTGAAAATCATGAAAGTAAATGGCCTAAATTTTTCATGGATGTCCGTTAAGTTTAGAAATGGAACCAGTTTGTCCCGCAGAGAAAAATTGTGCATTTTTAAGTTCAAACAAGCTCAAAGCAGGCAAAGAAAAATTTTAACGATTTTCGTGTGCTATAGCCTACAGATTTTTTGATAAAAAAATACCAAACTAAAATGACAGAAATGTTTCATGGACATCTGTTAATACCATAGAAATATAAACATTTTCCCGTGGAGAAAAATGATGCATTTTAAAGATCAAACGAGCCCCAAAGATTTTAGCCAAATAATTTTTTTGATCCAAAATAAAATGACCAAAATTTTTCATGGATGTTCGTTCAGACCTTAGAAATGAA
This sequence comes from Solanum peruvianum, assembly GCA_027705065.1. Taxonomy (NCBI): domain Eukaryota; kingdom Viridiplantae; phylum Streptophyta; class Magnoliopsida; order Solanales; family Solanaceae; genus Solanum; species Solanum peruvianum. Next base: position 3,365,028 of record JAKWJD010001755.1, read on the forward strand.
CAAGTTCATCCCGCGGGGAAAACTGGTGCATTTTCAAGTTCAAACGAGCCCCAAAGAAGGCAAAAATAGATTTTACCAATTTTCGTGCGCCATAGCCCATTAATTTTTTTTATTAAAAAATTTCAAAATAAAATGCCAAAATTTTTCATGGACGTCCATTAAGATCTCATAAAGGAAAACAGTTCATCCCATGGGGAAAACTGGTACATTTTCAAGTTCAAACGAGCCCAAAGAAGATAATGACATATTTTACCAATTTTCATGTGCTATAGCCCATGAATTTTTTTTATCCACAAATCCCAAAATAAGATGGCCAAAATTTTTCATGGACGTCCGTTAAGACCTTAGAAATGGAACTAGTACGTCAAGCGGAGAAGAATGGTGAATTTTCTAGTTCAAACGAATCCTAAAGCAGGCAAAAGTATATTTTAACGATTTTGGTGTGCTACAACCCATGAATTTTTTTATCCGAAAATGCCTGCAGAAAATGGCTAGCAATTTTTCATAGGTGCATGTTAAGACCTTAGAAATTGAACTAGTTCGTCCTACATGGAAAATTTGTTCATTTCTCAGTTAAAACGAGCCACAAAGTAGGAAAAGAGTGATTTTTATTGATTTTTGTGTGTTATAGCCATGAATTTTTTTGATCAATAAATCCTAAAATAAAATGGCTGAAAGTTTTCATGAACGTCCTTTAATACCAAAGAAATGGAATCAGTTCATCCCATGGGGATAAATGATGCATTTTCAAGTTCAAACGAGCCCAAAAGCACGCAAAGACTGCTTTTACCGATTTTCTTGTGCTATAAACCATAATTTTTTTTTTGCTCAAGCAATTCCAAACAAAATGACCAAAATTTTTCATGGTCGTCCATTAAGATGTAAGAAGTGGAACCAGTTCATCCTGCGGGAAAAATAATTGATTTTATAGTTCGAATGAACCTTAAAGCAAGCAAAGATAGATTTTACCGATTTTTGTGTGCTATATCCCATGAAATTTTTTCAACCGAAAATACAGAAACAAAATGACTGAAATTTTTCATGGACGTCCATTAAGACCTTAAAAATTGAATCAGTTCGACCTGCAGAGAAAATAGTACATTTTTTCAATTAAAACAAGCCCCAAAGATGGCAAATACATATTATCCCGATTTTTGTGTGCTATAACTCATGATTTTTTTATCCAGAAATTCCGAAATAAAATGACTAAAAATTTTCATGAACATCCGCTAAGACCTCAGAAATGGAATAAGTTCATCCCGCCTGGAAAACTGGCACATTTTAATTTCAAACGACCCCAAAAGCATGCAAAGACAGATTTGACCGATTTTCATCCATGGATTTATTTTTATCCGGAAATGCTAAAACAAAATGGCCGGAATTTTTCATTGACGTCCGTTAAAACCTTCTAAATGGAATCAGTTCATCTTGTGTAGAAAAATGGTGCATTTTCAAGTTCATATGATCTCAAAGTATGCAATGACAAAGTTTACCGATTTTTGTGTGCTATACCTCATGATTTTTTATCCGAAAATCTCAAAATAAAAAGACCAAATTTTTTCATGGACATCCGTTAAGAACTTAGAAATTGAACAATTCATGCCAAGGAGAAAAATGGTGCATTTTCATGTTCAAACGAGCATCAAAGCGGGTAAAGGTATATTTTATCGATTTTGGTGTGTTATAGCCTATGAATTTTTTTATCCGGAAATTCCAACACAAAAGTGACCGAAATTTTTCATAGATGTCCGTTAAGACATTAGAAATTGAATCAGTTTGTCCCGCTAGAAAAAATGGTGCATTTTTAAGTTTAACGAGTCATAAAGCAGGCAAAAACAGATTTTACAGATTTTCGTGTTGTATAGCCATACATTTTTTAATTCCAAAAATTCTTAAACATAATTGTCGAAATTTATAAAAAAACATCCGTTAAGACCTTAAAAATGGAACCAGTTCATTCTGTGGGGACAAATGGTGCATTTGCAAGTTCAAACGAGCCCAAAGTAGGCAAAAGCTGGTTTACCAATTTTCATATGCGATAACCCTTGTTTTTTTTTCCAGCAATCCCAAAGCCAAATTTTTTCATTGAAGTCCATTAAGACCTTAGAAATAGAACAAGTTCATCCCGAGGGGAGAAATATTGCATTTTCAAGTTCTAATAAGTTCGAAAGAAGGCAAAAATAGATCTTACCGATTTTTGTGTGCTATTTGCCCATGAATTATTTTTTATTCGTAAATCATGAAAATAAATGGCCTAAAATTTTCATGGATGTCCATTAAATTTAGAAATGGAACCAGTTTGTCCCGCGTAGAAAAATTGTGCATTTCAAAGTTTAAAGAAGCCATAAAGCAAGGCAAAGATAAATTTTAACAATTTTTGTATACTATAACCTATAGATTTTTTTTGATAAAAAACTACCGAAATAAAATGACAGAAAATTTTCATAGACGTTTGTTAATACCTTAAGAATGGAAACAGTTTGTCCAGCGGAGAAAAATGATGTATTTTTAAGATCAAATGAGCCCCAAAAAGGCAAAGAAAGATTTTATCGATTTTCGTGTGCTATAGTGAACGAAATTTTTTGATTCGGAGATGGAATCAATTCGTCCAGCGGAGAAAACAATTTCATTGACGTCCCTTAAGACCTTAGAAATGGAATCAATTCGTCCCACGGGGAAAAATGATGCATTTACAAGTTTAAATGAACCCAAAAGTAGCCAAAGACAAATTTTATCGATTTTCGTGTGGTATAGACAATAGATTTTTTTAATTCGAAAATCTTGAAATAAAATGGCCAAATTTTTTCATGCATGACCGTTAAGACCTTAGAAATGAAAAAGTTCATCCCGCAGGAAAAAATGATGCATTTTCAAGTTCAATGAGCCCTAAAGAAAGTAAAAGTAGATTTTACCAATTTTCGTCCGTTATAGCCCATGAATTTTTTTATTAAAAAATTTCAAAATAAAATGGCCAAAATTTTTCGTGGACGTCCATTAATATCTCAGAAAGAAAACTAGTTCATTCCATGGGGGGAAATGGTGCATTTTGACGTCAAATGAGCCACAAAGTAGGTAAAGACAAGTTGTATCAATTTTCAAGTGGTATAGCCCATTGATTTTTTTATCGATAAATCCTGAAACAAAATGACTGAAATTTTTCATGGACATCCGTTCAGACTTAAGAAATGGAATAAGTTCATCCTGTAGAAAAAACTGGTGCATTTTAAAGTTCAAACGAGCTTAAAGTAGGCAAAAGTAGATTTTGCCAATTTTCATGTGTTATAGTCAATGAAATTTTTTGATCCTGAAATCCCGAAATATTTCATGGACATCTATTAAGATATTAGAAATGAAAACAGTTCGTCCCGCGGGGAAAAATGATGCATTTTAAGTTTATATGAGCCTCAAAGCAGCGAAAGAGATTTTACTGATTTTCTTATGCTATAACGCATGAATTTTTTTTACCCAGAAATCTCAAGGCATAATTGTTGAAATTTTTCATGGACGTCCGTTAAGACCTTAAAAATGAAACCAATTCATCATACGGAGAAAAATGATGCAATTTCAATTTCAAACAAGCCCTAAAGCAGACAAAGAGAGATTTTACCTATTTTTCATGTGCTATTGCCTATGATATTTTTTATTCGGAAATATCGAATTAAAATGGCCGAAGATTTTCATTGACGTCCGTTAAGACCTTAGAAATGGAACCAGTTTGTCCCGCACGGAAAATGATGCATTTTCAAGTTCAAACGAGCTCTAAAGCAGGCAAAGACACATTTTACCAACTTTCGTGTGTTATAGCCCATGTATTTTTTTATCCAGAAATCTCAAAACAAAATGGCTAAAAATTTTCATGGACGTCCGTTAAGACATTAGAAATGGAATAAGTTTGTCCCGCGGAAAAAACTGGTGCATTTTAAAGTTCAAACAAGCCCCAAAGAAGGCAAAGTTAGATTTTTTTGATTTTCGTGTGCTATAGCATATGGATACTTTTTGATCTAGAAATCCCAAAAATAAAATGACCAAAATTTTTCTTGATGTCCGTTAAGACCTTATAAATGGAACCAGTTCTTTCCGCGGGAAAAATGATGCATTTTTATGTTCAAACGAGCCCCAAAGCAGGAAAAGACAGATATTATCGATTTTCTTGTGCTATGGTCCATGAATTTTTATTTATTCGGAAATGCAGAAATAAAATGACTAAAATTTTCATGAAAGTCCCTTAAGACGTTGGCAATGTATCCATTTCGTCCCGCGGGCAAAACGAACATATTTTCAAGTTCAAACGAGCCTTAAAGCAGGAAAATGTAGATTTTATCGATTTTCGTATGCAATTGTCCATTGAATTTTTGTGATCTTGAATTTCTGAAACGAAATGGCTGAAATTTTTCATGGACATCTGTCAAGACGTTTGCAATGTATCTAGTTCGTTCTGCGTGGAAAACACGCGCCTTTTGAAGTTCAAACGAACCCCAAAGTAAGTAAATGCTAATTTTACTGATTTTAGTGTGCTATAGTCCATGGAATTTTTGTGATGTAGAGTTCACGAAATGAAATGGCTGAAATTTTTCATGGACATCCGTTAAGACGTTTGCAATGTGTCCAGTTCATCTCGCGGAGAAAACAGACGCATTTTCAAGTTCAAACGAGCCCAAAGTAGGTAACCGCAGGTTTTACCGATTTTTGTTTGCTATAGCACACCATTTTTTGGGTGATCCGGATTCCGACGTCAAAAATGCCAATTTTTTTTGTGGACGTCCGTCAAGACCTTGTCTATGCATACGGTTGGCCATCACGGCTTGTCCGACCCATTTGGAGGGTCAAACGAGCCCCGAATCGAGCATACGCCTTATTTCGTCGATTTTCGTGTGCTACAAGCACACCATTTTTTGGGTGATTCCGAATTCGATGTCAAAATGCCAAATTTTTCGTGGACGTCCGTCAAGACCTTG